>QRFJ01006222.1:0-13461 GCA_006176705.1 Cocos nucifera | reverse complement strand
ATGAAGAAGGGTTTAAAGGCCCTCTCTTCCCATTCGATGGGGTGTTCTTATGATGTGTAGGGGTGCTGCGTGTTCGTCCTTAATCAGAAAACCCAAAACTTACTTTCTGCAAAACCCTAGATCCTGAAACCCTAGGATTTATTGTGCATATTTTGTTTATGAACCCTACTTAATTAAGAATTAAGTTTATGGAATATTAATTAGGTCTAAAATTGAGAATTTCAGATCTAAGACATATTCATAATACTGGGTTCGGGCTTGGGTAGCTCAATTAGGTCTAAGCGGTTGATCAAACCGAATCAAGAGTTGGTTAGATGGGATCAACAATGCTTAAATTGACCAGCCTAATAGGATTAAGTCTGGGTCAAGATCGAGTCACGATCAAGCAAGACCTAATTAGGCTCAGAGGTTAGAGTCTGGATTGTAGGCTAACCCAATTGGTTCTGGCTCAACAATTTGGTGTCTAAGGTAAGTTTGGCACAGACGACCGACTGGTTTTTAATTGGAAGCTACTCGACCTGAATGCGTTCTTGTACGAGTTAATGGCATATTCCTTCCACCGGTCTCACTTACCTGGCCATATCTGTTGACACAGTTCTGATCTGAGGTGGTCAATAATCCGAGCTAACCCATGCCACTAGGTTAGTCATAATTGTTATGACTAAGCCAAGTCTAGTTTAATGAGACCTGAATCAATTCTCCCTAAGAAAAGATTAAGTCTGAGGTCTTCCACCATTGTAGATGTGCGGGCCCTTCCCGGGGTTGATTGTTCTCGGCTGGATACAGTGGCTCAGTTGCACCGGGAAGATGCAACCATGTCTATTAGGCATTGGATGCTATGGGCTGGAGGATGAGTTGGGCTCAATATTTCCGGATACGGTGAGAGACTCAATTAGGAACCCAGTCTATGCAAATGGTGGGTCTGACTTAACTAAGGAGTGGATCAATATTTCCGGATACGGTGAGATTCATGAATTAGAGACCAAGTTTGGGTGCACCATGATTAGAGAATCATTGAACAAGAGTTGTTCACTCATTGGCTAACCCATCACCAATAACTGTTAGGTGAGGTGATGAGTCAGTTGGTGAGACCGCACCACCCACTAGAAATCATTAATCGTGGAGATTTTTCGCATCTCTACAGAGGGAGTGTAGGGATCCGAGAAAATAGTGGGAGCTAATTTGTTTAAAAATAAAATCCCTAAACAAATTGGTCAAGTCAAAATTACAGTATCTAACTAGAATCTTTGACTCTCTACAGAAAATATGTCTGCGTCCAAACCCATTGGCACGTATCCTGGACACACATAGACTGACTGGACCCAATTATAAAGATTGGCTCAGGAACTACAAAATTATTTTGGGTTCGAGAAGTTAACCCATGTTTTGGACCAGGACCCTCCCACCTTACCAGCCGTCCATCCACTGTTGAACAGAGAGCGTCTCTGAAAAAATGGATTGACGAAGATAATAAGGCCAGATATTACATGTTGGGCTCGATGTCTGATGAGCTCCAGCGCCAACATGAAGATATCGGGACTGCTCGCCAAATGTTGGCTCACCTGCAGGAGATGTTTGGTGAACAGAGTCGCGCAGCCAAATATCAAGTCACGAAATGACTTTTTAAGGCTAAGATGCGTGATGGGCAGTCAGTCCAAGATCACTGTCTGACAATGATCAAGGACATGGAAGAGCTTGAGAAGCTCGGTGTGAAGTTGGACTTGGACCTGCAGAACGATATTATTCTGCAATCCTTGACTGATGCATATGGGCAATTCATCATGAATTACCACATGCATAAACTTCAAAATTCCTTGGCCGAATTAATGAATATGCTGGTTACCGCTGAGCTTTCTATGAAAGGTTCTAAAGGCTCAGTTCTTGCTATGGAACGGACTTCTTCCAAAAGAAAGTCTTATGGAAAGAAAAAGAAGTCTGTGAAAAAGCAAGAAGGTGGAAGGATCAAAGAAGAAGAAGGCAGAACCGAAGAAAAAGGCCGATGTCAAAGGAAAAGTATTTTCATTGCAATAGCGCGGCCACTTAGGACTGCCCTACTTACCTGGCCACCCTGAAGAATAAGAAGGAATTAGTCCTTCTTGGATGGTATTGCGTTTCTGTTTATTCAATGCAGCAAAACGTGAATGCCAAACGACCTAGGGATAGTCCAAACGACAGATATCTATGGCACCTGAGATTAGGTCATATAGCAGAAGATAGGATCAACAAATTGGAGAAAAATGGGCTATTGAGTCCATTGACTTTCCGAGTCATATCCAACTTGTGAATCTTGTCTTCAAGGCAAAATGACTAAACTCCCTTTTGTTGGACATGGGGAGAGGGCCACAGATCTCCTTGCCCTAGTACATACTGATGTGTGCGGCCCATTTGATGTGCCGGCTAGAGGCAATTTTGTCTACTTCATTACCTTTACCGATGATCTGTCTAGGTATGGGTATGTGTATCTTATGAGACACAAGTCTGAAGCTTTTGAAAAGTTCAAAGAATTCAGACATGAAGTAGAAAAACAAACTAGAAAACCCATTAAGGTTCTTCGATCAGATCGAGGAGGTGAATACCTTAGCCAGGGAATTCCTAGACTATCTTAAGGAAAAATGGCATAGTCTCTCAATGGACTCCACCAGGAACACCTCAACTCAACGGGGTTTCAGAATGGAGAAATCGGACTCTATTAGATATGGTTCGATCCATGATGAGCTTCACAGACCTCCCTGATTTTTTTGGGGACACTCATTGTTAACTTCAATTTATCTACTGAATAGGGTTCCCTCTAAAACCGTTCCTACCACACCGTATGAGATATGGCACGGTAAGAAACCAAGTCTGAGTCATCTCAGAATTTGGGTTGTCCGGCTCATGTCAAAAGACAACAAGCGGACAAGTTAGAGTTTCATTAGGTCCTTTAGAGCTCGATTCATTAGGATATCCTAAAGAGTCATTAGGATAGTATTATTTCTATCATTCATGAGACCGATATCAAATGTGAAATTGTGAGACTCGAGTCAATGCCATTCTATGGATCTTGAAAAAATGTGGAGTTTAGATTCAAAAGGATAGCGAAGGAATGGAAAGCTATGATTAAGCTTGATGATAGAAAGTCTCACAAGATACAATGAAGCATAAGATGGACCAATTGAAATCAAATCAGGATTGAGTTTCATCAATTGATGAATCCTCCAAAAATATGATGGTTGTCCAAGGAATTCTCCATGAAAGACCTAGGTGAAGCATCCTTTATTCTAGGAATTAAGGTCTATAGGGATAGACCGAATAGGATGCTAGGACTTTCACAGAAGATGTACATAGAGAAAGTACTAAAGAGGTTTAGTATGGAAAACTCTAAGAGGGGATTAATACCCTTCAGACATGGTATTCATCTTTCCAAGAAGATGTGCCCTAGCACACCTGAGGAAATAGAACGCATGAGCAAGATCCCTTATGCTTCTGCAATAGGGAGCCTCATGTATGCCATGCTATGTACACGACCTGATATAGCCCATGCTGTGAGTGTCACAAGCAGATATCAGTCAAATCCAGGTGAAGAACACTGGACTTCTGTGAAATGTATCCTTAAGTACTTGAGAAGAACTAAGGATATGATGTTGGTCTTTGGTAACGGAGAACTCCAAGTCCAGGGATACACAGACTCGGATTTCATGTCCGATATAGATGATCGAAAGTCGACATCTGGGAGTCTGTTTGTGTGCAATGGTGGTGCTATCAGCTGGAAAGAGTTCCAAGCAAACGGTGATAGCAGATTCCACCATGGAAGCAGAATATATCGCTGCATCAGAGGCTGCGAAGGAAGCATTCTGGTACAAGAAGTTTGCTGCAGAAATTGGAGTAATGCCATCAGATGCCATTCCTCTATACTGCGACAACAATGGCGCCATAGCCCTTGCTAAGGAGCCGAGGTCTCACCAGAAATCCAAGCACATTGAGCGGCGATACCACCTCATCCGCGATTACCTCGAGAAGGGTTACGTCGAGGTCAAGAGAGTCAACTCCACAGATAATGTGGCAGACCCACTTACAAAGCCGTTGGGCCAGCAGAAGATCGAAGCCCACCTTGAGAAGATGGGACTTAGACTTGTAGCCAATTGGCTTTAGGACAAGTGGGAGATTGTTAGATATATGTGCCCTAGAAGCCAGAATTGGCTGACACTTGTAATACACTTCTAGGGGCAAAATTATAATTTTGACTAAATCAATAAAATGGGTTATTTTCTATCACATATGTGTATTTAGTGTCTGTGATACATCCTTTGAGTTAATGGTAATGATAATTCATATTTTCAAGAGTTGAAAATTTAAGACATGAATAATCATTATTAACTCATAAAATGCTCCCGACCATAGGATCATCACGAGGATGGTGATTGATCCGGAAGGTTGGTGTACAATCGCTTCTCTTTAGTAGATGAGTCTTGAGTCTACGGTGTGGAGACACCGGAGCGAGAGTACAGGTACTCGTTAGAGAACGAGGGCACTGAGCGTGACCACCTCGAGTAGTCATTAGGGAGTCTACCTTCTCGTCAATGACTGACTCGATGCTGCAGTAGTGTGTCTGGTTCTTTGACCTGAGATGCATCGGCAGTTCACCTTGAGGGTGTTATAGTTTGACTACACCATTACTCGGTCTCCTAGCCATATGGAACCCTGAGGTGTATGTTGGCTATAGCATGTTCATTGTAGGAACTGGATTGCATCAAGATGGAATCTATCTACCTCGGTGGTAGAGGAGCAGCCCTATGATGATCATGAGAATCAAGTCCAGAAGTCCATGGCCATGGTAGAGTGAAATAATAGAAAGAGTTTCTATTTAGATTTTCACATTGGACTCGAATCGAATGATTACATCATATGACAGAGACTAGGGTTTGACGAGTTCACCTTAACCCTAATCTGATCGGGGCTCAAGATAGAAGAACTTAATCACACAGGTAGCTGCACCAAGAGGTTCGCATTCAGCTCTGATGGGTTGCCACCATATACTGCTAGGTGTCACTGGTGGATTTTGGGAGCAATTAGAATGATTTAGATGATCGATCATTCTAGCTGTTCGAATCAGAAGAGTTCTGATCCATCGAAAGGAGTTTCGATGATGTCGATGATAGAGATCATGACATATCCCATTACCATACAGAACTGAACCTAACTGGGTCACACAAACAAGGGTTTGAATCTGGTGATCATCAATTGAACTGATCTAGTTCAATTGATCTGAATGAGATTCAATTAGGTTCAAGGAAATCGTGCTAGCACTCGATTGAACCTAACGTTCTTCTTTTGCTATCATAAATAAGTTGTCCTGTCTGAGCCAAAGGAGTTTGTGCTCAATCAGAGGCCTTCATATGGTCTGACTGGAGGTTGTCCAAGTCAGAAAAGGTTGTCTTATTTTGTAAGACATTACCTGCCATTTTTGGTCACCTGCCATTTCTTGTTCTTTGACTTTGGTCAAAAGTCTACCTTTGACTGGTCAAACGTTGACCATTGACACTTTGACTTTTGACCACATGTCATGCACCTATTGGAGAGCTGGTGGGGGCCTGTCCCCCTGCCAGAACCTGGCAAGGAGAAGGGCGCACGCCACCCTAGGCGTGTGCCCAAGTTGGAGGCGCCTAGGAGTCCTTGTTGGACAAGGACCCATCTCCTTTTTGGATTCCAATTAGAGTTCTTCTAAGAACCAACTTTGACTGGTCTTAGGCACCCTCTAAGGAGGAATCCAGGGGACTCTATTCCCACCAATCAGATTTAGATCTGATTTCACAAAGGGTTGTGATTGGTTGGGAAGAAGAGGAGTTGGATCACAGCTTAGTCTATAAATAAGACCCTGCGCCCAACTCAAATTTAAATTGAAATCACAATTCCCATGCCCCAAGGCTGCCTCTCCCCTCCTTCCTCCATGCCAAAGCACCTTTCTCCCTCTGCTCTCCACGTCCAAAAGAGTTTTGGACCTTGGTTGGTGCGATTCAGATCAAAGAAAGGCGATCAAAAGCTAAGAAGGCTGCGCTGCTGCAAAGGACGACTGCTGATCTTTGAAAGGTGTTTTGAAGATCCTCCAGATCAGATCCAGATCTGATTTTTAGAGATGTGATAGAGAAGAAGAGGATCTCCAGATCTAGCCTGAGTGGATACCGGTAGAGGCCAGGCGCTTGCGTGGCTAGATCCAGAACCTTCCGCTGCAAACAGGATCATCAACAGGGTAATAGGATTACCCAATCAGGTAAATTAAATTTGATTTAATTTATCTAATTTTATTTTATTTATTAAAATAATAAAAATTAGATCTAAAATATCTCGGATTTGATCTAGATCAGAGAAAAAAATTTTAAAATATATCTCTTGATCTGATCAGATCTGAACGAACCTGATTTGAAAAATCAGGATTTCCCTTCAAGTATATGATCATTTTCTTAGGATAGATGAGTCTTGAGTCTATGATGTGGAGACACCAGAGCAAGAGTATAGATACTCATTAGAGAACAAGAGCACTAAGCATGATCACCTCGAGCAGTCATAAAAAAGTCTACCTTCTCGTCAATGACTGAGCTTGATGTTGTAGTTGTGTGTCTGGTTCTTAGACTTGAAGTGCATTGGTAGTTCACCTTGAGTGTATTATAATTTGACTATACCATAACTCAATTTCCTAGTCATCCAGAATCTTGAGGTGTATATTGACTATAGCATGTTCAATGTAGGGACTGATTTGCACCAAGATGGAATCTATCAATCTCGGTAGAGGAGTTGTCCTATGATGATCATGAGATCTTATCCTTAAGCCCATATCCATGGCAGTGTGATGTAATAGAAAAGAGTTTTCTATTAGGGTTTCACATTGAACTTGGATCGAATGATTTAATCATATGATAGGGTATTGGGTTTGATGAGTTCACCTTAACCCTAATCTTGTCAGGCTCATGATAGGAGAATCCAATCACATAGGTAGCTGCAACGAGAGATTCGTATATAGTTCTGATGGATTGCCACCATATACTGGTAAGTGTCACTGATGGTTTTGGAAGCAATTAGAATAATCTTCATGATTAATCATTCTAATTGTGTCAATCTAAAAAGTTCTGATACATCGAAAGATATTTCGATGATGTCGATGATAAAAAATGCGACATATCTCATTACTATATAGAGCTAAACCTAACTGGATCACACAAATAAGAATTTGAATCTGGATGTGATCAATTGGACTAATCCAATTTGATTGATTTGGATTAGATCCAATTAGGTTCAAAAAAATCATGCTAGCATACGATTGAGCCTAACATTCTCATTATGTAGTCTTTCTGGTTCATCTCATCTGAGCCAAATTAGTTTGGCTTATCCAAAAATTCTATAAGAGTTTTATCCTAGTCTGACTAAAACTTGTCTAGGTTAGAAAAGAATTATCCTAATTCATTAGATAAAAATAAGACAACACCTGCCAATTCCTGACATAACTTGCTATTTTCTATTTCGTCAAGACATTGACCCGATCTTTGCAGGAATTGACGGGTATGGCATGCACCCCATATATTTTTGATTTGGGGTGTATGCCCTAAGGAGTTATTCATCAAATAAATAAGGTGATCTCTCCTATTTGGCATGCGCACAGTAAGAGGAGGCATGGTGGAAGAGTTTGTTATGGAACAAACTCTTGGAGATAATTCTCCACGCCACCCTCCTCTTCTTATCCCTTTTGTTCGTGAGACAAATGCATGACCTTCAGCAATTGGTTTGAAGGATCAACTAGAAGACTCTAGATTTGATTTTTAGAGATCAGATTTAGAAGGAGAGTGCATCTAAATCCAGCCCGTGTGGACTCCAGTAGAGACTAGGCACGTGCATAGCTAAATCTAGAATCCCAAAAATTGATAGATCATCGATAGGGTAACTATTACCCTAAACAAGTAATGAATCTTCTACCAAATTTAATTTTAATTTTTATTTTTAATATCAAATCAATAGGATCAGATTTGAGAACTTTTAGATCTGATAAAAAATTTATAAAAAAATTTTAAATTTTTTTGCTATAAATCTAATCAGATCTGATCGATCCTATGGTGGAAAAATAATTTTTCCTACAATATCAAGAAGATCCTATAGTTATGGTGTCTTGGCCAGACTCCACAATATTTGGTATCAAAGTGAGTTGATATCCTAACATCTACAGTAGCCGATACGGCCCAAAATCTATCGATAGGAGTTTTCTTTAAAAATTAAAAAAAAATAATAATAAAAGTAAAAAAAAGGCTTAGATTTAATATTTAATCATGCATTGCAATATTACTTTTGGTATCTACTATAACTAAACCAAATCAACTATGAATAATTGCTCGCTAAACAACCATAAGCCAGCCAAGATCGCCTTGCTGTTTGGAATTATTAAAATATTTATAGAAAGAAGAGAAAAAATAAGAGAGAAATAGCACTAAATTATACTAAGAATTAACCATTTTTCTTTCGAAATCATCACAGCCTCTTTATAAAAAAAGAAAGAAATAAAAAAAACTAATTTTTTAAAATAGGAAAACATGATACATAGATATAGAAAATAAAAAAATTAAAAATGATATAAACTAGACCAAAGAGATGAGTTTGATCGACCCCACATCTTCAAATCCTAATTAGGATGAACAAAAATTGGAGTGATGAGGACCCGACCCCATAACCTTTTGACTCTTACTTCGTTATCTTGAACCAATGGAACCAAGTATATTAATATGAGAATATTAATCTAAGAAAATTAACATCAAGCTTTAACCATACGTATGATAGGAAATCAAAATGCACAGAACAAAACTTGGTCCCACACAGTTGATTTCTGGTGATCTAAAGAATAGTTATTGCTTAAAATTTAGATAAAAGTGTATACACTAACTTAATGCAACAACACTATAGACAGATTCTTTTTTTTTCATAAAAGATCGAGATTATCTTGTGTAGAAAAAATGGATGTTCCATCCCCCTAAATCATTGTAAAGGCACATCTAAATACTTAGTATTAAAATATCTCTTGTGGCAATCTGCCTCCTTTATCATCTAAAGGAAAAAGAGTGTGAAATTTAAGGCTAAGAGAACAAACAAAGAAACCTAATTTACCATCAAAAGGAAAAAGAGTGTAGAATGGTTTAGCAACTAATTGAAATTATGTTGGTTGAACTTGGAACCATTTGTGGGAATAAAAATATAATTGAATTGCTGAATTCTTGATGTATATGTTGAGGTCTAGTCAAACCTAAACTAAGGTAAGTAGATAGAATAGAAGAGACATAGAAAGGCTAAAGAATAAGAAGGAAAGCAAAGCATGCGTAATTATGTTTGTGAATCCAGTAGTATGATGTTAATATATGTGTATCACTTTTATAGAAGAGGAGGAAAGCCCGAGGGGTGCTTTGGATAAGTCAAAAACCAAGGTAGTGTAGTAGTTATTTTGAGGTGAGTGGCTACTCCATCTAACTTTAGAATGCTTTCATTGTATTTTTTCTATGAAAAAGGTTATCTTTGGCTTACTATCAAAAGATACATATTGTTATATAAATATGGAACAACATGTATATATGTTGTGTAGATTTTTTTGATAGCACAATATCCATTTTGAATTGAAAGGTTTGAGTCAGCTTATTAATGTTTGAGCTTCAATTAAATATTTTTTTCATTAAAAGTGACCTATGGGAGTGATCAACCTATAGGGTGTGACCATAATATCACTTTTTACATAGCAGCACCATAATAGCAGAAAATCAGCAGTAATATAACTAGCATGTCCAGTAGGGCAATATAAATAGTATGCCCAGTGGGGCAATATAAACAATATGCCTAATGGGGAAATATAAACAGTATGCCTAGTGAAGCAATACAAACAAAATGCCCAGTGGGGCTCAGCAGTATCATTTGTTTTGCATCAGCTGCCCATGAGAGTGGAGCCCTATGGTGTAGTCAAAAATAGTCAAGCAGTTTTTGCTTAAAATGTTCTTTTAGATGGCTTTATTTCTATTCAGCTTATATATGACTTAGAAACTATTAATAGTATGTGTTATGCGCTACATGGAGGATTTAAACTAATCTTTTCCATTTTTTTTCACTATTAGATGTATATCCATTCACTGGGACTTGGGTCTCATTATTTTTTCTGTTGTGTTTTTTCTTTACAGACCCTCAGTGTTATAGCTCTGTATAGAAGTTGCATCATCATCAGCATCTACTTCAACATTCATACTATAAGAGGTTGGTCATACTTTATAGTGTGGGAAACTCATGTTGGTTGAGTTTGTTAGTAAGGAGAGAACATTTTGGGGTACGTTGTATATGTGGTTTGAGTAAATCTAAACATGTTACTAAGTTATACTTTAAAACTTTATATATATAGTTATAGAATAATGAATGAAAACTCAAGCTTATTTTTGCATAATATTGAGCTAAATAGAGAAGATTATACTACTAGGTTAAGAATTTGTGCGTAAGTCAATTTGTAGCAGATTATGATAGATGAACAGGATTTAACAGTATCTTATGAACCGCAGCATAAGATACTAGCAAACTCTACACAGCTATCATGCCCTCTAGCTAGCTCTATCTAGGGGTGGGGTGTGACAATCAAAATGTTCCATTTTGCCAAATGTTGTGCCAAAAACAAGTGTCTTTCACTCCAAAGCAAATGCAATTTGTGCATGGTGCTACCAACATGATGATGCCATCCAATTACATATAAACATTTTCAAGGTTTATGCACTATCGCAATATTTATCAGCAGAGGTGGCTGATTGATTCAAATAAAATTGATGGTGTGTTTGGTCCATGATCAGAATTGGAGTCGAAATCATAATGAATTAGGACGAGAATTAGAATAGCCACAACTTCTAATACATTTGGTTCAGAATCAAAACTAGAATCAAAAGGATATTTAAGTACTAGAAGAAAATATAGATATTAGATTTTGAAACATTAGAGTATTCCCACTTCCTTTGAAATTGAAATCAAAATGGAACTCCCGCCAATCAAATGGCTAAAATGTGAGTCACTTATTTCTATTCTCATTTTAGAGTCCAACTCTCCCCAACCAAATATATTTTGAGATATTGATAAGCATCAATATTTAGTGGAATGGAAAGTTAGAGATATAAAGAAGAAGAACCAGAAGTTTATAGTCTCTTACCTATGTGAGTTAATTGAGATATCAAAATTAGTTGATAGAGTAAACTATCATTTTTAGGTCATATTTTTAATATTTATTCATTGCAATTTTAATATATTTCCATGCAGACAAATACGTGCTAACATAAAACTCTAGGATTTTAACCTCTAGGAAAGCATAAAAAATATCCATAATCCTACTTGTTTATTATGTTCATTCATTTTGCTACTTTTAGAAACTATCAAATAAAATTCCACATATATATTTTAAACAAAGAATAATGGTCAAACATTTCAAATTGGTTTAATAAATTTAAAACTTTTTTCTTTATTTGATCCTTTGACTTTAATTTTAATAATTAGTGCTTAAGCAATTAAATATTTGAAGTTTAATCCTTTTACACAAAGTTAGGCTTGATCTGAATAAAAATCTTTCTTTTAAGAAAAAAATATTTTATTTTATTAAGTTATGGACTCAATATAACATAATCATCAAAATCCAAGGCCATGAACAAGTTAAATTGCAGTTATCCAAAGGAAAGCTCTCATTTTTTGTTTTCTTTTGTTTTTACTAACATGAGAGAGAGAGAGAGAGAGAAAGAATTTCAATCAAATATATTAATTTATCAATCAAGTTACAAGTCTGCATAAGCCAATTATAGAACTAGTAATATGAGAATAGTATTGCAACAACCCATGCAAACTATTCTCCTATAAATAAAACAAGAGCCACACTACTTCCCATGCTCATTAAAATCCCAACAGATCTGAACCTTTATTGGTCATTAATACCAATTCAAACACTTAGTGCAGGTGAAATTTCTCCAATTGGTTTTGATGAAGTCTTTGCAACATAGTAAGTCTCAAGGAGGGGAGGGAATAGAGAGCCATAAAAGGGGTTAGATGAGAATAAATCATCAAAGCAATTCTGGCTGAGGCTATTGATAGCCTTGCAGCACTTGGGGGTCAGCTAGAAGTGCTAGGTGAGCAAGGAAGACAAGATGTTGGGGGTGCACCCTTTTATTGCAATGATGGATTTTGAACAATCTTTAAACTTGGGATTGCTCTCCACAAAGGGAATCCTCTCTTCTTGTTCTAAGCTCCAGACTACTCTCTTATGGTCATTGTCAAGGCGATGATCACAAGTAGGAGCATGTTTGATGAGTTAGCCATGGTGGTGGTGGTGGTGAACTAGTGATAAAGGTGGTGGATATGATGGAAAGAGAATGAGTATGAAGGGGATTTATGAAGGGGATATTAGTGGGAAGGAAATAGTAAAAGGATGTTGGTTTATTGCTATTTTCTAGATGAGTGGTTTGTTTTGTATTGGATTTTGGCACATTGGTATTTCTTGCAAATGTGGGTACAAATTTACTGGCACATTTTCTTGTAATCGGGCTGGCTTTTTTTTTTTTTTTTTTTTTTGATACGGAACAAAGCATGTCACGCCCCTACCCGAGGTCCGAGTCAGCTGTGATAAATAACCATACGATCTTAAAATTTAACCCTAAAGACATACGAGACGTACTTCTGTATTCAAAAATATTATATTAAATCATACTTAGATAATAATATTGAAAATAAATTTACATATCAAGCTTCATCCTGCATAGGCTAGTATTATCTTCACAACTCGAAAGTTGTGAACATAAAAGATTATCATTGAGATGGATTCTTTAATGGTTATTAGCTGCATCCAGAAGAAAATCAAGCACCACGAGATCTACCTGCTCCTTGGTGACATCTGAAGGGCTACCAGTGAGTGCATTACAGTATCTAATCAATATGTATTTCGGAAGGCTAATGGTACGGTGGACTAGGTGGCATCTTTTGTAACGAGGCACATGACATAGCCCAGCCCAATTATTGGGCTCTAGACTGGCCCAAAACCACAAGGCCCAAACTCTCTGTGTGCCATGTGCACGGAAGGGGGAAGAAGGAAGACTCCTAATCGGAGTCTTCCTTCTTCTCATTCTGACAAGATCGGGACCATTGGGAGTTCTAATTGAACTAGGAGACTCCTTTATAAGAAGTCCCTTGCTTTTCCCTAAGTCTCCATGGAGATTTGTGGAGAGAGAGAGCATCAAAGACTTAGAAGGACTTTTCGCGAGCTGCCGTCGAGGGAAAAGGATCGCCAGAGGTCGCTGGAGCAGGTAAGCTCCTTTCCTTCTTCTTTTTCTTTCTTCTTTTAGGTCATCGGCACCTGGGAGATGCAGGAATCATGGGATTTGGATCAAAAATAGGGAAGTTCCTATTTCTTGATTCTTTGCCGCACGTCGTCCACAGCCACTTGCTCGGGTTGCAGTCGGAGGCCAT
>QRFJ01006221.1:0-46669 GCA_006176705.1 Cocos nucifera | reverse complement strand
ATCTTAAAACTTTTAGTTTGCTTCATGGTTGTCTCTAGATTAAGGTGGAGATTGTTTACATGGAGGAACAATGATACAGAAGTTTGGAAAGAGGATCTAGAGGTAGTTAGATCTTCTTTGAAGGATAGTTTTGCTGGTATGTGTGATCTGAAGGATGTTAGGGATCTATTCTTGACTTGTTTGAAGTCATGGGATCAAGTGAATTCAAGGTGGATTTTGAGAAATTTGATGGCAAGAAAAACTTTACTCTATGGCAACAAAGAGTAAAGAATTTGTTGGTTCAGCAGAGGATCTACAAGGTCTTGATAAAAGAAAGGCCAAAAATGATCAGTGCTGAGGATTGAAAAGAGTTGGAGGAAATTACTTTAAGCATATTTGGATGTGCTTGATCAATCAGGTTTTGATACTCTCCCAAAATCTGATGCAACAGATCCTGGATTTAGTAAACCCTAGGTATCTTTCTTTCTTCCATGCAACACCGCTCTAATACCAATTATCGAAAATACACACTCTTTCCACATGGATCGATGTGGCCGTCGGTGATTAGCCAAGCAATAAGAAAGTACTTGTCAGAGATTAATGTAGAAGCATGATCAAATAATTCAAGAAATAAAGAAGAAGAGAAGAAAAGATTTTCAAAAGAAAAGAGCTTTTATTAAGTATATCTCAGCCTTATTACAACCTTGATCTATTTTTAGTATATATACTTTACAAAGAGGGTCAAGCCCAAGCCCGTAGAAAAACTTTCCAAATCCAAACAACCCACTACATAAAATAATAATCCACAAAAACTGAGCCGACCCAATTTCAGACTGAGCTAGCTAACCTAAGACTAGATCGGCTCAGTCCCATACTGAGCCGACCTAGTTGTGTACTATGTCAATAGTCCAAAAATGTTGCTTTCTATCTAAATTTTTCTCTAAGACCTAGCCGATCTAGTCTTGGACTAAGCCAGCCCAGTTTCTAAACTTTGCTAGGAGAGCTGATTTCTCTTCCGACTCACTTCCATCTTTTCATGACCTATCTTTTCATGTTTCCAAGACTTGGGAGTGCCACTTCTGAGCTCACATGGTCGAGGTTGGAAATTACTATCAAACTTGGTTAGCTCGATCACCCATTTTGCTATCCTTTCGGAAGTATCAGGTTGGTGAAGAACTGCCTTCATAAGCTGATCAGTGAGGAGGATAATTGTATGCCATTGAAAATAAGGTCAGAGCTTCATGACTGCAATCAACAAAGCATAAGTCAGTTTTTCTAGTTTGGTATATCTTATCTTTGCATCTCTTAGAACTCTACTTATATAGTAGATCGACTTTTAAATTTTATCTTCTTCTCTGACTAGGATAGCTCTAATGGCTACTGGGGACATCACCAAATATAAAAATAATTCTTCTCCAGATTTAGGATTGGCAAGGAGTGGAGGTGAACTAAGATAACTCTTCAATTCTTCAAAGGCCCGCTGACACTCAAGAGTCCAATTGAAGTTCTTAGGCTACTTAAGTACTTGAAAGAAGGGCATGCAACGCTCCACCGATCTCAAGCCAAAGTGATTTAGGGCTGCCATCTTGCCTGTAAGATGCTAATCTTCTTTTATTATTTTAGAGACAGTCATTTCTTGGATAGCTCTGATCTTCTTTGGGTTTGCCTCGATGCCGCATCTCGATACCATGAATCCTAGAAACTTTTATGAAGTCACTCCAAAAGTGCATTTCATAGGTTTCAGCTTTATCTTGTATTTTTGGAGGATGTTGAAGGTCTTCTCAAGATCAATGATGTGATTTGATGAAGATCCGCTTTTAACAAGCATGTCATCTATATAGACCTCCATATTACAGCCGATCTACTCCTTGAAGATCTTGTTCACTAGATGCTAATAAGTGGCACCAGTGTTCTTTAGTCCAAATGGCATAATCCTGTAACAATAAAGACCATGGTCAGTAATAAAAGCCATTTTTTTCTCATCTTCTAGTGCCATCTAGATTTGATTATAGTCAAAGAAAGCATCCATGAAAGTGAGGAGCTCATGGCCTGAAGTTGCATCTACCAGTTGATCAATTCTTGGCAAGGGATAGCTATCTTTTGGGCAAGCCTTGTTTAAATCTATGAAGTCTATGCATATCCTCCACTTGCCATTAGCCTTCTTGACGAGGATGAGGTTGGCAATCTAGTCTAGATAATGTACTTTTTGGATGAACTCAGCTTTGAGAAGTTTGTCGACCTCATCCATAATGGCTTTCTATCGCTCTGGTGCAAAGCATGCTTCTTTTGCTTTACCGACCGAGATTTGAGGTTTATGCCCAATCGGTGCTCCATGACTTTAGCATCAATTTCAGCCATGTCCATAGGTACCTAGGCCATAACATCAGCATTCTTCTGCAAGAAGGCGATGAGCTACTTTCTGACCTCCTCCCTCAGGTTGGAGCCGATCTTAACAATATGATCTTCATACCCATCGTTTAAAGGAATTGTAACAAGATCTTCGATTGGTTCTCCTCATTTTTCTATTAGATCATCATGAGCATTAAGCCCATCTATCGGATAAGATTCCATTTGCTTTCTCTCTTGTAAAGCAATAGTGTAATAGTGTCATGCAAGAGCTTGATCTTCTCTGACTTCTCCAATCCCATAACTAGTTGGAAACTTCATTTTTAGGTAATAGATCAAAACCACTGCCCAAAGTGCATTCAAGCCGGGTTGGCCAAGAATGGTATTCTAAGTTAAGGGAGTCTTCACCACCAAAAAATCCACTTGGGTCTTTGATTGCCTTGGGTACTGACCTGTCATGACAGATAAGGTTATTATTCCTTCAACCGACACTACATCATCGGTGAATCCTACTAGTGGAGAATTTATCGATCCCATTCTATTATCAGGTATAGATATTTTAGAAAATGCATCACAAAATAAAACATCAGCAGAGCTTTCATTATCAATTAAAATATGGCGTACATCATAGTTAGCAATATTTAAAATTACTACAACCATGTCGTTGTACGAAAATTAAACCTCTTGAGCATTTTCTATAGTAAAAGTGATAGGTTCTTCAGTCTATTGCTTCTTCACCAGCTCTACCAATCCACTTGACTCCCCCTATCGATGTCCCCTAGCAATGGTGTTGATTATTCTGAGCGAAGGTCAATCTCCCTGTGGCTCATCTCTTTGAGATGGTTCAGATTATGGCAGGGCTCTAGGCCAATCTTCTCTTCTTTTCGATCGATGTCTAAGGAATTGATCCAGTCGACCTCTTCTTATTAGCCCCTGGATCTCATCTTGGAGCTGGATGCATCTTTCAGTATCATGATCGTAGTCATGCTAGTAGAGGCAGTATTTGTTAGGATTGCGCTTGGCTAGGTGACTTCTCATCCTCTTCGATCTCAGCAACTGCTCTTTTATTTTCATCAGCACTTGAGTCTTCAAAGTGTTCAGGGGAGCATAGTTGTTGAATCTTTTGGGGAGAGAGTTCAATCATGGTCTTCTATCCAGGCTTCCTAGTCGACAAGCTCAGGGTGGAGTTTAGGCCCGCCTATGCTTAGAAAAAGTTTTGGAGTGTGGCTAAGCTTCACTCAACTTTTCAACAATTGTGAGCTTACTTGATTTGTCCACCTGCCACTCTCTTATGGTTTCTTCATCTTTTAACTTGAAGGGCTCCCCCGTTCGGGCATAGCCTTCAGCCCGGGCCAACATGTCAGCAAAGTTTTGGGGCTACTTCTTCACTAGGGAGAAGAGAAGATCATTCTTCTGAAGGTCATCCTTCAGTGTGATCACAACAACAGATTAGTCCGAATTATGGACCTCCAAAGAAGCAGCATTGAAACGATTGACATAAGCTCGGATGGATTTTTCTTTCTTTTACTTGATGTTGATAAAAGAGTTAGAACCTCACCTCTAGCACCGATTGCTGATAAAATGAGCCATGAATTCATGGCTCAACTGATCGAAAGAAAAGATGGTACCCAATTTGAGGTCTGAGTACTAGTTTCTTGCTGCTCCCTTCAGAGTGGAGGGGAAGCCCAGCAGAGAATGGTGTCATGCATGCCATGGAGTAGTATCATTGTTTTGAAAGCTTCAAGATGGTTGGTTGGATCAGTGGTCCCATCATAATTCTTAAATTAAGGAAGCTTGAAGTTCGGTAGGATGGGCTCTTGCATAATCGAGCAAAGAATGGGGGCTCAGTGCAAATGTCATCATTGTGGGCTAGGGTGGCATGGTAGAGTTCCTTAATCTACCAATTTAATTTTTGAAGCTTTTGATCGATAGTATCATCTCGATCATGAATCTTAAAGGACTGCCAACTATAGACGGGGAGAGTCTCTCCAAGAGAAGAATCATGATAAAAATAAGGATTTTCTACTCTCTGCTTTTCCTTTCCAGGGGTTACTAGCTTGCTTGCCTAGGTGAGCCTTCTTTGCACCGACTCTTGATGATCTCATAGGGGTCTCTTCGATTGAGCTGGTATCAAAGATTGCTGCATGGCCTGCACCATCTCGGTGAAGCCCCTAACTTGCTGCATCAGCAAGTTGAACTGCTCCAAATCCATCAAGGCTACTAGCAGGGGGGTTGAGATGCTAGAGATGGGGTTGGAGTAGGGGGATCTGGGTTAGATCTAGCAATGGAGGCAGTAGATCATCGGATTGTAGCCTTCTTTGGTGGCATCTCATAGGAATAGGAGGAAATCAAAGGAAAAAGAATTAAAAAATTGAAGATGAAAGAGAGAAGATGAACTCGATCGAGCACTTCTTTAGAATAAAGCTCAAAGTACCCTTCCTCTAGCACCAATCCTATTGGTGCGAAAAATGATGCTGATGCCGAGGATTGTTGGAGATGGAGAAGATGTGGATGTTGATCAGTCTTACAAGATGAAGTCCTGGCTAGAGTTGGCTTTGGTAGGATCATTCGATGGTCAAATTAGTTCTCCACCTTAATAAGAATGGAGTGCTCGGAAAGAAAATGAGCAGAGTAAGAGCTAAGAGATTAAGCTTCGGGGAGAAAACATATCTAGAGGATCTTTTATATAGATGGAGCATGTAATAATTGATAGTGACAGCCATAACTACCTACTAGTGGGCCATTCAGGCCACGTGGAGTTTGTTATGGAGAGTGGATTGTCATTTGTTATGACTTGCTAGCTTGTTGGAGATGCATAGTAGGAGTTTAGGTAGAATCTCTGCACTCGTATGTAGACTTGTATGCATCGGGATGAAGAACTTGAGGCAGACTGAACTTGAAGATCGACTGTTAAGTGGCAGAGGATGAACTGGACCTGATGAGGCTGATTATAATCTATTGGTGCTTCCTTCGACGACCTGGAGAAGTTCAGCCAGCTAATCAAGGATAGTTTACTTTGAAGGAATCCAATTGAAAGCAGTTCGACTGGAAGAAGTGCGATTGGAGGGAACGTGGCTCGAAGGAGTCCGGATGGTAGGAGCGTGACTGGAGAGAGCATGTCTAGAAGGAGTCCAGATGGTAGGAGCGCTACTGGAGGGACCGTGGCTGGAAGGTGTTTGGAGGGTAGGAGCACTACTGGGGGGAGCGCGGCTGGAAGGAGTTTAGATGGTAGGGGCACTACTGGAGGGAACGTAGCATGTGGCTAGGAGTTTGGATGGTAGGAGCACTACTGAAGGGAACGCAACTAGAAGGAGTTTGGATGGCTGGAGCGCTACTGGAGGGAGCGCAGCTAGAAGAAGTTTGGATGGCAGGAGCACTACTGGAGCGAGCATGGCTGGAAGAAGTTCGAATGAGAGAAGTCCATCATTTGCAATAGGGGGAGTTGACTATCCCCAAAATCCACTCTTCACCAGGGTCGAATGGGTTGGGACCTCGATACCAAAGATCTTGTTATTCATCCCGAGTCAAAAAGCAAGTTAATGAAATGACATTTCTCTTTATTACCCAAGTTTGTCCTGTCAGACTCTAGTATACTTTTGACAAGTTCTGCAATATGGAATTGTTGCTAAGAAGATAAACAAATTTCACATAATGGAGGTCGGCCACCAAGGACTTTAGCAGTGGTTATTTTATCCCCAATAGGGATATTTTCATCATTCAAAATTTCAAATCAAAAAGTAGAATTGTGGCATGTAATGCGCATTGAAAGGCTATGCTATGTGGCCCAATAGGATGGTGCGGTGCACTGTTATTGCACTGCATGTCCTGCACAAAGACTTTCTCTTTTTTGAAAGATAAAATGATATCCTATCTTTTCTTACTATTTTATCCTATATTATATTGAGTCCACCTCTACTCCTCTTTCCTCTAGCACATCAAATCAATATTTCATTTTGGTACAATCCTTCACCTAGATTGTACATGTACAAACCATTTAAGTCATCATTCTTTTAATTTATCTTTAGTTACTGCAACTTATATCTTTTTATAAATTTTATTTCTTATATTTTTTAAACTATATATCCATACACTACGAGAAAAATGTTATTTAATAATAAAAATTTTACAATGGACAGAATTTATTTCTAATCTGTTATTGATTGATAATGAATTTTTAATGGAATGCTTAATTTCATTGCTAATATCAAAAAAATAAATTTACAATAGATTTACAATGGATTAGAAATAGAAAGTTTGCAATGGAATAACAATGGACCTCAAAATAGTTGCTAAATTTTATGGAAGGTTCCTACTTATTATTGATAATGGAATTGCAATTGATTAGCAACTAAATATTACAATAGATTTACATTTGACTTAATTTTTGTTGCTAATAGTTTGTTAAAAAAAATATATATTTTTTACAAGCTTACAATGGATTTACAATTGAAGTTGTCTTGTTGCTAATCTAAAAATAAAAAATTTATGATAGAATTGAAACCATATCATCTCCATTGCTAATCTAAAAATAAAAGAATTACAATGGAATAACAATAAATTTGAATATCATTGCTAACTTAAGATATGTTCTTATTGATAGATTTGCGATAAACATGGTCCGTTGTTAAGTGTGATAAAAATATTTTACAACCAGATGGCAATAGTGCTAGTCCACTGTTAATGAAAATATAAGGATTATAGTTTTGTAATGTAAAGACCATGGATTTTGAGTCTGTTATAAATTTTGTTGACCCTAAGATTGATTTTGATAATTTTAAAATATTGAGTATATTATATATCTAATCATATATTTCAATAATGTGTGTAGCATTTTTTAAGTATCTAAAATAAAAAATTTATCTCAAGAAGAAATCCTCTCAAGATGCCATGTCAAAATACTTAAAAGAGCAAATTCACACATATTTGGATGGCTTGGTATGAAGAAAGTATAATTGAAAGAAGATAAATTAAAATTGAAGGAAGCAATTATGTTTAAAAGAGTTTGGAGCCAAGAAACTCAAGTTTAGAAGGTCAAACATTGAAGAAAAATGAAGTCAAAATTTTTCAAGACATCTCAAATTTTTTTCGAGAGCTCTCGAGTGGTCTGGCACAATGAAACAATATTCTGGCACAGTCTTGAGAGGTCTCAAGTTGAACTCAAGACATCTTGTTCTCCGGAGATAAAAACTTTATTTCTGTGCTCTGAGAGCAAGAGGTCTTGTAGATTTTTCGAGAGATCTCACGGTTTGGGCAAGACATCTCATGAAAAGTCGAGAGCTCTCGAAATCTGATGAGAGGTCTCGTGAAAAATCGAGAGATCTTGATCTGCACGGACAACCTTCAATGGATAATTTTTCAATGGCCATTTTTTGACCCCAACGGCTACTTCAGAGCTTCCAACAGCTAGAACTATCACTCCAACCTTCTTTAAAGGTATTTAAAGATGGAGAATCAATTAAAAAAAGATTAAGAGATTTAGAGAGAGAATCTTTCAGATTTTGTGAGGAACATTGAATATCCAAAGAAAATGAAAAAGAAAAGAGTATTGTGCATAGATTTCAACGAGCCTTCAAAGCAATCTTCTCCAATATCTTTCATATCCTCTCAAGCATAATTTGAGAAAAAGTCAAGCTTCAATCGAGCACATTATCGGCCTATTCTTTAGGATTTAAAAGAGCGTATACTCTATTTTTTATATTATGCTGAAACTTTACTTGTATTTTTTGATTTCTTTATAAGTTTCTTTAGGAGAAAAGAACTTAGGATTTAGGCCCATCCAAGTTCAAAATTGGGCATTGTAGGTTTTGGTTGGTGATCTCGAAAAATTAACTGGGTTGTTAGTGAATCCAAAAAACTAATGGTGTTAGGTTTTGATTGGTGCTCCTATGAAAACTAACTAGGTTTGTTTGTGAGTCTAGAAAATAAACACACTATAATCAAGGATAGATTATAGTGAAAATTCCAAGAAAAGCTTGGAGAGTAGATGTAGAAGCGGGTTGCTTCGAAGCACTATAAATCTTTGTGTGTTTGTGTTGTGTTTTTTTGTTCTATCTCTCTCTATATACTTTGCATGCTTATAATTCTTACTTTACTTTCATAGTTTGATTTTGTTATCTTAGTTCCGCTATTCATATTATATACATCTCATCCTCACCACTTAGATTAAAATCAAAGCATATAATTTTTTAGAGTTAAATTTGGCCAAAGCTTTTATAAGAACCCAATTCACCTCCCCCCCCCCCCTCTTGGGTTACTACCTCTGGGCAACAATTGGTATCAGAGCAAGTACTCTAATATTTGATTGTTAACCTAGCGGTTAAAGTGCTAAAGATCTGGGCAACCCAAATGGATTCTTTGTTTAATGAAGGTCATTCTATTGATCGTCTCCTATTATTAAATGAATCAAATTACATACATTGGAAAATTAGAATGAAAATTTTTATACAATCGCATGACTATAATTTATGAAGGATTATTATCAATAGCCCACACACACATAGTACATTAATTATTGATAAAGATACAATCCAACTAAATGCTAAGGCCATGAACATGCTTTATTGCTCTTTGGATTTAAATAAATTTAACTTGATTTCTTCTTGCATTTCAGCAAAAGAAGTATGGGAAAAATTGGAAATGCCCTTTGAGGGAGCAAATGAAAGAGAAGAATTAAACTCCCAAGAAGAGAAGGAAGCTCACCCTATTTTTTGCCATGAAGCCCATGAGAATAAAAAGAAGAAGAAGAACAAGAAACAAAGGAAGAAGAAAGCTTCAATTAAGAAGGAGCAAAGCAAAGAAAAGAAAGATGAAAGAGAAGAGCAAAAAGTAGACAAATCATGCTTGATGGATAAAGAGGAAGAATGTATTGCAAATCCTTGCCTCATGTCTAATGACGATGAGGTAAATATTAATAACTCTTCTGATCTTACTTTTGATAAATTACATGAAGCCTTTAATGACTTAATGGATGAATTTAAAAAATTAAGGCTCAAAAATAAAGAACTCAAAAAGTCTAATCTTCTATTAGCTGATGAAAAGAATAAATTATTGAATGAAAAAGAAAATATCTTGAAAGAAAAGAATACTTTCACTAAAGAAAAAGAAAAATGGATTAAATCTAAAAATTCTTTAGTTAAAGAAAACATGAAGCTTAAAAAGGATAATGATACCTTAAGATCCTCCCTAAAAGAAAACAAAAATCTTTTAAATGAAAAGAAAGAGCTCTTAGAAGAAAATAAAAAATTAAGAAGAGAGATTAAAGTTTTGAAACCTATTGCTGAAAAGTTTACTATTAGTTTTCAAAATCTCCAATCTATGGTAAAAGTTAATGGGGCTATTTTCAATAAAATAGAAACTGATTTTAATATTTCAAGAAAATAACAAAATGCTAGGAGCATTTTCACAAGAGCTTCAACTAAAAATCATTCAATAAAATGCTTTAAATGCAATAAGATTGGCCCCAAAATTTTTGAATGCAATCTTAAAAGAATTGGCCGTACTTTGGTTAGGCAAATTTGTGTTCCAAAAGGAACTTTGAGCACTAACTCTAATGGACCCAAGAAAGCTTGGGTACCAAAAGTTTTGAAGTGATCTTGCAGGTTTGCCAAGGATCCAATGCTCTTAAAAGAGAAAAATATTTTTATTTAGATTTCTTGGATGTCAAGATGATGGATGATGATTGTTGGTATAATCTAAATCTTTTTTTTAATCATACCATCAATAATTGTTAAAATCTTTTTGATTGAATGAATCCTTTAATTAATATGCTTGCATATAAAATTCCTTGCTTGAAATACTTCTTATGTTTAATGGATTGATTTTGATGCTTGCAATGAATTCATATCATGTTATTGAATGTTTTGATTTTAAAGAATAATATGCTCTCCTGTATATATCATGCTATGGATGAAATAGTTTATTTTAAAATTCAGCATAATATTTTAAGTCTTTCATATTAATTTTATAATTAATAAATTTAAATTAAAAGATGCTTATTGAATATGAATGTTTAAATTGCTAAACCAACAAGAAAAGCTAATTTTTGATATTTTCCCATAAAATGCTTAGATATTGAGATTCTTCTAAAAAGTGCATAACTTAAGTACTTGAAAATAAAATATTCAATTTATACAAGATCAAGTACTTGAAGTGTTAATTTGAATTATATCTTAGGTTAACCCCTAAGAATTTCAAAACTTTCTGGTTGAATTGAACACATAAAGCCTTCATCCAGTTTTCTCTTGGTTTGATCTTATTTAAATTGATTATTAGAACTCCTCAATTGATTATTTTTTATGATCTTCTTGAATCTTTTGAAGACAATATCTAATAAGATGTTTCAAGAAAGTTATCATTTATCTTCAAAGCTAAACTTTTAAAGAGAACTTCAGTTTTAAGTAATTGATTTCAAATAGCTTGCTATTTGCCATGTATTTGATTGATTTATCTATGGGCAAAAAGAAAAAAATATTTTTGTTTCAAATATGATTTTACATAGCTATATGTTTGATATGATATATTTTGAAATAAATTTAAAAATATATATCTTTTCTGAACCTAATTGCTTGATATTTTTTATGAAAAGGAAGAAATGATCTTTTTGAAGAATGATTGAAAATTTCTTTATGATTTTCCTTAACTAATTTGCTGATATCAATTCAAATTGATTTATCATTCAAAATCCTTAAACTATTTAATTTGAATCAATTCATCTTGATTTAAGTCAAAACTAAAATCATTGGTATCAAGCTGAATTTGTAAATTAATCTTTAAATGATATTGAACCAAGAAAATCATGATTTGATCTAAAGCTTGTTTAATTGGTATTAAGAAAATCTTTCAAAGAAATGACTTTGTTTGTTAAAGTAAAGGGAAGAAAATATTAAAGAAGAAGTAATCATTTAATAAAAAAAGATCTTTGAAATTAGAAATATATTTTAAATTTTAAAAATCTAAATTTAGTGGTTAAATTTGTGTTGAATTTGCTTGATTTGAAATAAAGAAGGGAAGAAAGTTGAAAAGTAAAGTAATCTTTCTATAAGTATGAAAAACAGGGGGAGAGATATTTTCTAACTAAATTTGATTGAAAATTTTGACTAATTTGCATTAAGATAGATAAATTTTGATCTTAAATTCTCAATCAACTAATTTATAATCTTCTTAAATTGAGCTTCACATATTTATTCAATTTGATATGCATAATTTGATTGCCATATCATGTTTGATAACTATTTGGAGTGAAATTAAATTTGAAACATTTTCTTACTCCAAGAAATAAATTTTTAAACTTAAATTTGAAACTTATTTGAAAATTTAAATTTGATACTAAATTTTTGATGTGTATTGCAAAACTCTTATGAATAATTGGTATTGAAGTAATTTTTACTCAAAGCAGAATTTAAAAATATAACGATCTATTGCTTTGATACTATTTATTTTACTTTGCTCAATACATTCTCGATACATACCTTTTTCAAATTTAATTGACCAAATTTTTTTAAGAAAAAAAGTTAGAATATTAAAGTATATATTCTGCTTGATTTTATATTCAAATATTTTGAAAAGCTCTATTCCTCTTAAAACTTAAAAGTGCATATTTAAAAATTTGAATAAAGATCATATTCATTTAAAAAGGAGGAAAGCATATAATATTTAAATTTAAGCTAATTTTTGAAATTAAAATAAATATTTAAAACTTATTTTGAGTCAAATGATAAATTTTCAAAAGGAAGATGATTCATTTAAATTGATTTCATGAATTTAATACATCTCTCAATTTAATGCTTTCATATTGATTTTGATAATTATTTCTTATTTTTTTTCCATGAGCTTTTTGATGAGGAGAGGAATATTGAGTATATACTTGAAGAAACTCAATGAATTATATTAATGCTTGAAATGAAAACTTAATACTCATTGATATGAACTAAAATATGTTTTTATGAATATATGAAATATGTGCAATAAACCAAAAGAATAATTGAGAACATTCATGAAGTACTCATTCATGTGTTTAATCTATACTTCATGATACTTTTCAGTAAAATGCATAAAAATACATTATTTGCTTTTATTGTGCATATACTCAAGATTTTATCATCATCAAAAATGGAGAGATTACTGACCCTGAGATTGATTTTGATGATTCTAAAATATTAAGTATATTATGTATCTAATCATGTATTTCAAGAATGTGTGTAGGATTTTTCAAGTATCCAAAATGAAGAATTTATCTCAAGAAGAAATCCTCTTAAGATGTCATATCAAAATACTTAAAAGAGCAAATTCACACATATTTGGATGGCTTGCTATGAAGAAAGTATGATTGAAAGAAGAGAAATTAAAATTGAAGGAAGCAATTATGTTTAAAAGAGTTTGGGGTCAAGAAACTCAAGTTTGGAAGATCAAACATTGAAAAAAAAATAAAGTCAGAATTTTTTGAGATGTCTCAGATTTTTTTTGAGAGCTCTCGAGTGGTTTAGCATAATTAAACAATATTCTGGCACAATCTCGAGAGGTCTCAAGTTGAACTCGAGACGTCTCGTTCTCAGGAGACAGAAACTTCATTTTTATACTCTGAGAGCAAGAGATCTCACAGATTTCTCGAGAAGTCTCATGGTTCTGGCAAGACATCTCTTGAAAAATTGAAATCTCTCAAAATCTGATGAGAGATCTTGTAAAAAAATGAGTGGTCTCGATCTGCGCGAATAGCCTTCAATAGATAGTTTTCTAACGGTTATTTTTCAACCCCAATGGCTACTTTAGAGCTTCCAATGGCTAGAACTCTCACTCCAACCTTCTCTAAAGATATTTAAGGGTGGAGAATCAATTGAAAAAGGATTAACAGATTTAGAGAGAGAATCTTTCAAATTTTGTGAGGAATATTGAATATCCAAAGAAAAGTGAAAAGAGAGGAGTGTTGTGCATAGATTTCAGTGAGCCTTCAAAGCAATCTTCTCCAACATCTTTCACATCCTCTCAAGCACAATTTGAAGAAAATGAAGGGAAATCCTGATTTCCCTGACCAGGTTCGTTCAGATCTGATCAGATCAAGAGATATATTTCAAAAATTTTTCTCTTAGATCTGTATCAGATCAGGGATGCTTCAGATCTGATTCTTATTTATTTAATAAAAATTAAATGAAAAGGATAAATTAAATCACATTCAATTTACCTGAATAGGGTAATCCTATTACCCTGTTGATGATCCTGTTTGCAGCGGAAGGTTCTGGATCAAGCCACGCAAGCGCCTGGCCTCTACCGGTATCCACTCGGGCTGGATCTGGAGATCCTCTTCTTCTCTATCACGCCTCCAAAAATCAGATCTGGATCTGATCTGGAGGATCTTCAAAACTCCTTTTGAAGATCTGCAGTCGTTCTTCGCAGCAGCGCAGCCTTCTTGTTTTTGATCTCCTTTTCTTGATCTAAATCGCACCAATCCAAATCCAAAACACTTTTGGACGTGGAGAGCAAGGGGAGAAGAGAGTATGGCGTGGAGAAAGGGGAGAGAGGCAGCCTTGGGGCGTGGGAAGATTACTTCTTGATTACTTCTTAATTTTTTTTTTACTTGGGCGCTGGGTCTCTTATATAGACTAAGCGTGATCCAAGTCATCTTCCTCCCAACCAATCACAACCCTTTGTGAAATCAGATCTAAATCTGATTGGTGGGATTAGAGTCCCCTGGATTCCTACTTGGAGAGTGCCTTGGACCAGTCAAACTGGATTCTTAGAAGAACTCTCATTGGAATCCTAAAGGGAGATGGAGTCCTTGTCCAACAAGGACTCCTAGGCGCCTCCTACTTGGGCTCACGCCACCCTTGGCGTGCGCCCTTCTCCTTGCCAGGTTCTGGCAGGGGGACAAGCCCCCACCAGCTCTCCAATAGGTGCATGACATGTGGTCAAAAGTCAAAGGATGAATGGTCAACGTTTGACCAGTCAAAGGTAGACTTTTGACCAAAGTCAAAGAACAAGAAATGGCAGGTGACCAAAAATGGCAGGTAATGTCTTATAAATAAGACAACCTATTCTGACTTGGACAACCTCCAGTCAGACCATAAGAAGACTTCTGTTTGAGCACAAACTCCTTTGGCTCAGACAGGACGACTTATTTATGATAGTAAAAGAAGAACGTTAGGTTCAATCGAGTGCTAGCACGATTTCCTTGAACCTAATTGAATCTCATTCAGATCAATTGAACTATATTAGTTCAATTGATGATCACCAGATTCAAACCCTTGTTTGTGTGACCCAGTTAGGTTCAGTTCTGTATGGTAATGGGATATGTCATGATCTCTATCATAGACATCATCGAAACTCCTTTCGATGGATCAGAACTCTTCTGATTCGAACAGCTAGAATGATCGATCATCTAAATCATTCTAATTGCTCCCAAAATCCACCAGTGACACCTAGCAGTATATGGTGGCAACCCATCAGAGCTGAATGCGAACCTCTTGGTGCAGCTACCTGTGTGATTCAGTTCTTCTATCTTGAGCCCCGATCAGATTAGGGTTAAGGTGAACTCGTCAAACCCTAGTCTCTGTCATATGATGTAATCATTCGATTTCGAGTCCAATGTGAAAATCTAAATAGAAACTCTTTCTATTATTTCACTCTGCCATGGCCATGGGCTTCAGGACTTGATTCTCATGATCATCATAGGGCTACTCCTCTACCACCGAGGTAGATAGATCCCATCTTGATGCAATCCAGTTCCTACAATGAACATGTCACAGCCAACATACACCTCAGGGTTCCATATGGCTAGGAGACCGAGTAATGGTGTAGTCAAACTATAACACCCTCAAGGTGAACTGCCGATGCATCTCAGGTCAAAGAACCAGACACACTACTGCAGCATCGAGTCAGTCATTGACGAGAAGGTAGACTCCCTAATGACTACTCGAGGTGGTCACGCTCAGTGCCCTCGTTCTCTAACGAGTACCTGTACTCTCGCTCCGATGTCTCCACACCGTAGACTCAAGACTCATCTACTAAAGAGAAGCGATCGTACACCAACCTTCCGGATCAATCACCATCCTCGTGATGATCCTATGGTCGGGAGCATTTTATGAGTTAATAATGATTATTCATGTCTTAAAATTTTCAACTCTTGAAAATATGAATTATCATTACCATTAACTCAAAGGATGTATCACAGACACTAAATACACATATGTGATAGAAAATAACCCATTTTATTAATTATAGTCAAAATTACAATTTTGCCCCTAGAAGTGTATTACAAGTGTCAGCCAATTCTGGCTTCTAGGGCACATATATCTAACAATCTCCCACTTGATCCTAAAGCCAATTGGCTACAAGTCTAAGTCCCATCTTCTCAAGGTGGGCTTCGATCTTCTGTTGGCCCAACGGCTTTGTAAGTGGGTCTGCCACATTATCTGTGGAGTTGACTCTCTTGACCTCAACGTAACCTTTCTCAAGGTAATCGCGGATGAGATGGATATCGCCGCTCAATGTGCTTGGACTTCTGGTGAGACCTCGGCTCCTTAGCAAGGGCTATGGCGCCATTGTTGTCGCAGTAAAGAGGAATGGCATCTGATGGCATTACTCCAATTTCTGCAGCAAACTTCTTGTACCAGAATGCTTCCTTTGCAGCCTCTGATGCAGCTATATATTCTGCTTCCATGGTGGAATCTGCTATCACAGTTTGCTTGGAACTCTTCCAGCTGACAGCTCCACCATTGCACACAAACAGACTTCCAGATGTCGACTTTCGATCATCTATATCGGACATGAAAGTCCGAGTCTGTGTATCCCTGGACCAGGAGTTCTCCATTACCAAAGACCAACATCATATCCTTAGTTCTTCTCAAGTACTTAAGGATACATTTCACAGAAGTCCAGTGTTCTTCACCTGGATTTGACTGATATCTGCTTGTGACACTCACAGCATGGGCTATATCAGGTCGTGTACATAGCATGGCATACATGAGGCTCCCTATTGCAGAAGCATAAGGGATCTTGCTCATGCGTTCTATTTCCTCAGGTGTGCTGGGGCACATCTTCTTGGAAAGATGAATACCATGTCTGAAGGGTATTAATCCCCTCTTAGAGTTTTCCATACTAAACCTCTTTAGTACTTCCTCTATGTACATCTTCTGTGAAAGTCCTAGCATCCTATTCGGTCTATCCCTATAGACCTTAATTCCTAGAATAAAGGATGCTTCACCTAGGTCTTTCATGGAGAATTCCTTGGACAACCACATCTTGACTGATGTCAACATGGGAATATCATTCCCAATAAGGAGGATGTCATCCACGTACAATACGAGGAAGACAACAGCGCTCCCACTGACCCTTTTGAAAACACACGGTTCCTCTTCGTTTTTGATGAAACCAAACGTTTTGATCACATCATTGAAACGAGTGTTCCAGCTCCGAGATGCTTGCTTAAGTCCATATATGGACCTTTGCAGCTTGCAAACCTTGTGATCAGTATCACTGGATGTGAAACCTAGCGGCTGTTCCATATAGATATCTTCCTCAAGATATCCATTTAGGAATGCCGTTTTCACGTCCATTTGCCATATTTCATAATCGAAATAGGCTGCAACAGCAAGCAATGTGCGGATGGATTTTAGCATAGCCACTGGGGAAAAGGTATCCTGATAGTCAATGCCTTCACGTTGACTATAACCTTTTGCCACTAGTCTAGCCTTGAATGTCTCCACATTCCCATCTGCACCAATCTTTCTCTTGAAGATCCATTTACATCCAATAGGTACTATACCTTCTGGTGGATCTACCAAGGTCCAGACTTGGTTTGAGTGCATCGAGTCGATCTCTGACTTCATTGCCTCAAGCCATTTCTCAGAGTCGATATCTGATATCGCCTCGTTGTAGGTTTTGGGATCATCACCATGAGCACCATTACCTATGAGGAACATTTCCTCTACATCCTCTGAAATAATACCTAAGTATCTTTCAGGGGGACGGGAAACTCTTTCCGATCTACGAGGTGGAGGAGGTAGTGTTCTTATTGGCTCAACCTGATTTGGTTCCACTTGGTCCTTAGCTCTTTCCTCTTGTGAGACTTTCTCATCAAGCTTAATCTGCTTTCCAATGCCACTATCTTGAATAAACTATTTTTCAAGAAATATGGCATGTCGACTCACAATCACATTGTGGTCTTCTGGAATGTAGAAATAGTATCCTAATGACTCTTTAGGATATCCTATGAATCGAGCTCTAAAGGACCTAAACTCTAACTTGTCCGCTTGTTGTCTTTTGACATGAGCCGGACAACCCCAAATTCTGAGATGACTCAGACTTGGTTTCTTACCGTGCCATATCTCATACGGTGTGGTAGGAACGGTTTTAGAGGGAACCCTATTCAGTAAATAAATTGAAGTTAATAATGAATGTCCCCAAAGAAAATCTGGGAGGTCTGTGAAGCTCATCATGGATCGAACCATATCCAATAGGGTCCGATTTCTCCGTTCTGAAACCCCGTTGAGTTGAGGTGTTCCTGGTGGAGTCCATTGAGAGACTATGCCATTTTTCCTTAAGATAGTCTAGGAATTCCCGGCTAAGGTATTCACCTCCTCGATCTGATCGAAGAACCTTAATGGGTTTTCCAGTTTGTTTTTCTACTTCATGTCTGAATTCTTTGAACTTTTCAAAAGCTTCAGACTTGTGTCTCATAAGATACACATACCCATACCTAGACAGATCATCGGTAAAGGTAATGAAGTAGACAAAATTGCCTCTAGCCGGCACATCAAATGGGCCGCACACATCAGTATGTACTAGGGCAAGGAGATCTGTGGCCCTCTCCCCATGTCCAACAAAAGGGAGTTTAGTCATTTTGCCTTGAAGACAAGATTCACAAGTTGGATATGACTCGGAAGTCAATGGACTCAATAGCCCATTTTTCTCCAATTTGTTGATCCTATCTTCTGCTATATGACCTAATCTCAGGTGCCATAGATATCTGTCGTTTGGACTATCCCTAGGTCGTTTGGCATTCACGTTTTGCTCGATAGTTAGAACAGGTACATCAATATGTAGCTGATAAAGACCATTAATAAGGAAACCATTTGCAATTTTATTTCTTTCATAAAGAATGTTACAATGGTCCTTAAAGAAGGTGATCACATAACCTTCTTGTGCTAAGCATGAAACAGAAATCAAATTCCTGCTAGCTGCAGGCACAAAATAACAGTCTTTCAAAACTAAGTCTAAACCAGATGGTAATCGAAGAGGGTATGTTCCCACGGCTACTGCAGCAACTCTTGCTCCATTACCGACGCGTAGGATCATGTCTCCATCCCTCAGCCTCCTGCTATCCTCAAGACCCTGCATAGAAGTGCACAGATGAGCACTAGAACCAGAGTCAAGCACCCAACTGGATGCAGAAGAAACCGTAAGGTTAGACTCAATAACGAGCATACCTCCAGAAGGACCTTCCTTCTTGTTCTTCAGGGTGGCCAGGTAAGTAGGGCAGTTCCGCTTCCAATGGCCGTCGCTGTTGCAATGGAAACACTTTCCTTTGCCATCGACCTTTCTTCTTCGGTTCTGCCTTCTTCTTCTTTGATCCTTCCACCTTTTGCTTTTTCACAGACTTCTTTTTCTTTCCATAAGACTTTCTTTTGGAAGAAGTCCGTTCCATAGCAAGAACTGAGCCTTTAGAACCTTTCATAGAAAGCTCAGCGGTAACCAGCATATTCATCAACTCGGCCAAGGAATTTTGAAGTTTATGCATGTGGTAATTCATGATGAATTGCCCATATGCATCAGTCAAGGATTGCAGAATAATATCATTCTGCAGTCCAAGTCCAACTTCACACCGAGCTTCTCAAGCTCTTCCATGTCCTTGATCATTGTCAGACAGTGATCTTGGACTGACTGCCCATCACGCATCTTAGCCTTAAAAAGTCATTTCGTGACTTGATATTTGGCTGCGCGACTCTGTTCACCAAACATCTCCTGCAGGTGAGCCAACATTTGGCGAGCAGTCCCGATATCTTCATGTTGGCGCTGGAGCTCATCAGACATCGAGCCCAACATGTAGTATCTGGCCTTATTGTCTTCGTCAATCCATTTTTCCAGAGACGCTCTCTGTTCAGTGGATGGACGAGCTGGTAAGGTGGGAGGGTCCTGGTCCAAAACATGTGTTAACTTCTCTGAACCCAAAACAATTTTGTAGTTCCTGAGCCAATCTTTATAATTGGGTCCAGTCAGTCTATGTGTGTCCTAGGATACGTGCCAAGTGGGTTGGACGCAGACATTTTCCTGTAGAGAGTCAAAGATTCTAGTTAGATACTGTAATTTTGACTTGACCAATTTGTTTAGGGATTTTATTTTTAAACAAATTAGCTCCCACTATTTTCTCGGATCCCTACACTCCCTCTGTAGAGATGCGAAAATCTCCGCGATTAATGATTTCTAGTGGGTGGTGCGGTCTCACCAACTGACTCATCACCTCACCTAACAGTTATTGGTGATGGGTTAGCCAATGAGTGAACAACTCTTGTTCAATGATTCTCTAATCATGGTGCACCCAAACTTGGTCTCTAATTCATGAATCTCACCGTATCCGGAATATTGATCCACTCCTTAGTTAAGTCAGACCCACCATTTGCATAGACTGGGTTCCTAATTGGAGTCTCTCACCGTATCCGGAATATTGAGCCCAACTCATCCTCCAGCCCATAGCATCCAATGCCTAATAGACATGGTTGCATCTTCCCGGTGCAACTGAGCCACTGTATCCAGCCGAGAACAATCAACCCCGGGAAGGGCCCGCACATCTACAATGGTGGAAGACCTCAGACTTAATCTTTTCTTAGGGAGAATTGATTCAGGTCTCATTAAACTAGACTTGGCTTAGTCATAACAATTATGACTAACCTAGTGGCATGGGTTAGCTCGGATTATTGACCACCTCAGATCAGAACTGTGTCAACAGATATGGCCAGGTAAGTGAGACCGGTGGAAGGAATATGCCATTAACTCGTACAAGAACGCATTCAGGTCGAGTAGCTTCCAATTAAAAACCAGTCGGTCGTATGTGCCAAACTTACCTTAGACACCAAATTGTTGAGTCAGAACCAATTGGGTTAGCCTATAATCCAGACTCTAACCTCTGAGCCTAATTAGGTCTTGCTTGATCGTGACTCGATCTTGACCCAGACTTAATCCTATTAGGCTGGTCAATTTAAGCATTGTTGATCCCATCTAACCAACTCTTGATTCGGTTTGATCAACCGCTTAGACCTAATTGAGCTACCCAAGCCCGAACCCAGTATTATGAATATGTCTTAGATCTGAAATTCTCAATTTTAGACCTAATTAATATTCCATAAACTTAATTCTTAATTAAGTAGGGTTCATAAACAAAATATGCACAATAAATCCTAGGGTTTCAGGATCTAGGGTTTTGCAGAAAGTAAGTTTTTGGTTTCTGATTAAGGACGAACACGCAGCACCCCTACACATCATAAGAACACCCCATCGAATGGGAAGAGAGGGCCTTTAAACCCTTCTTCGTTCTTATGACCGGACGGCCAAGAGGAACGCCTTAATCAGGAACATTCAATAACATTCAATACTACAAAACAGTTTATAGATCTATATCATATATCTCATATACAAATTAGATCTAATCATGGCATATTTTGCATACATCTCATGTATCGAATCATGCATGTTTTCAGATCTAAATTATCTCATAATAATCTAAAAAATTAGATTTAAATTGATCTAATCAAAATAAATTCTAATCTAGACAATTATGTAGAACTATTCTACAACTAGTCTAGACATGCATCAATCATATCTCATATGATATTTAAAATTAAATAATTTTTATTTGCTATTTTTTCAGATGTTATTATAACACTTATAATATCAAAAAATAGTAAATAAAAGATCTAAAATATGATTTAATCAAGATTAAATCAAAACATGCAAAGACTATTCTATAGAACTATTCTATTCTAGAACTAGTCATGCATATTCTTCTAATCTTAGATCCAAATCATTTAATTTTAATTTTTTCTGATTTCAGATCTGATCACATCTCATGTGACATCTAAAATCACTTTATTTTTAATTAAAATAAAATTTAAAAATCAGATCTAAATATTTTAGAACCATGGCTCTGATACCAGTTGAAGGAAAATCCTGATTTTCCCGGACCAGGTTCGTTCAGATCTGATCAGATCAAGAGATATATTTCAAAAATTTTTCTCTTGATCTAATCAGATCTTGATATGTTTCAGATCTGATTCTTATTATTTTAATAAAATAAAATAAAATAAGATAAATTAAATCAAATTTAATTTACCTGATTTGGGTAATCCTATTACCCTGTTGATGATCCTGTTTGCAGCGGAAGGTTCTGGATCTAGCCACGCAAGCGCCTGGCCTCTACCGGTATCCACTCGGGCTGGATCTGGAGATCCTCTTCTTCTCTATCACACCTCCAAAAATCAGATCTGGATCTGATCTGGAGGATCTTCAAAACTCCTTTTGAAGATCTGCAGTCGTCCTTTGCAGCAGCGCAGCCTTCTTGCTTTTGATCGCCTTTTCTTGATCTGGAATCGCACCAACCAAAGTCCAAAACACTTTTGGACGTGGAGAGCAAGGGGAGAAGAGAGTTATGGCATGGAGGAAGGAGGGAGAGAGGCAGCCTTGGGGCGTGGGAAGATTACTTTGATTACTTCTAATTTTTTTTTTAGTTGGGCGCAGGGTCTTATTTATAGACTAAGCGTGATCCAACTCCTCTTCCTCCCAACCAATCACAACCCTTTGTGAAATCAGATCTAAATCTGATTGGTGGGAATAGAGTCCCCTGGATTCCTCCTTAGAGGGTGCCTAAGACCAGTCAAAGTTGGATTCTTAGGAAGAACTCTAATTGGAATCCAAAAAGGGAGATGGAGTCCTTGTCCAACAAGGACTCCTAGGCGCCTCCTACTTGGGCTCACGCCACCCTGGGTGGCGTGCGCCCTTCTCCTTGCCAGGTTCTGGCAGGGGGACAAGGCCCCCACCAGCTCTCCAATAGGTGCATGACATGTGGTCAAAAGTCAAAGGTGTCAATGGTCAACGTTTGACCAGTCAAAGGTAGACTTTTGACCAAAGTCAAAGAACAAGAAATGGCAGGTGACCAAAAATGGCAGGTAATGTCTTACAAATAAGACAACCTTATTCTGACTTGGACAACCTCCAGTCAGACCATATGAAGGCCTCTGATTGAGCACAAACTCCTTTGGCTCAGACAGGACAACTTATTTATGATAGTAAAAGAAGAACGTTAGGTTCAATCGAGTGCTAGCACGATTTCCTTGAACCTAATTGAATCTCATTCAGATCAATTGAACTAGATCAGTTCAATTGATGATCACCAGATTCAAACCCTTGTTTGTGTGACCCAGTTAGGTTCAGTTCTGTATGGTAATGGGATATGTCATGATCTCTATCATCGACATCATCGAAACTCCTTTCGATGGATCAGAACTCTTCTGATTCGAACAGCTAGAATGATCGATCATCTAAATCATTCTAATTGCTCCCAAAATCCACCAGTGACACCTAGCAGTATATGGTGGCAACCCATCAGAGCTGAATGCGAACCTCTTGGTGCAGCTACCTGTGTGATTAAGTTCTTCTATCTTGAGCCCCGATCAGATTAGGGTTAAGGTGAACTCGTCAAACCCTAGTCTCTGTCATATGATGTAATCATTCGATTTGAGTCCAATGTGAAAATCTAAATAGAAACTCTTTCTATTATTTCACTCTGCCATGGCCATGGGCTTCTGGACTTGATTCTCATGATCATCATAGGGCTGCTCCTCTACCACCGAGGTAGATAGATTCCATCTTGATGCAATCCAGTTCCTACAATGAACATGCTCATAGCCAACATACACCTCAGGGTTCCATATGGCTAGGAGACCGAGTAATGGTGTAGTCAAACTATAACACCCTCAAGGTGAACTGCCGATGCATCTCAGGTCAAAGAACCAGACACACTACTGCAGCATCGAGTCAGTCATTGACGAGAAGGTAGACTCCCTAATGACTACTCGAGGTGGTCACGCTCAGTGCCCTCGTTCTCTAACGAGTACCTGTACTCTCGCTCCGGTGTCTCCACACCGTAGACTCAAGACTCATCTACTAAAGAGAAGCGATCGTACACCAACCTTCCGGATCAATCACCATCCTCGTGATGATCCTATGGTCGGGAGCTTTTATGAGTTAATAATGATTATTCATGTCTAAAATTTTCAACTCTTGAAAATATGAATTATCATTACCATTAACTCAAAGGATGTATCACAGACACTAAATACACATGTGTGATAGAAAATAACCCATTTATTAATTATAGTCAAAATTACAATTTTGCCCCTAGAAGTGTATTACAAGTGTCAGCCAATTCTGGCTTCTAGGGCACATATATCTAACAGAAAAGCCAAGCTTCAATCAAGCACATTATCGGCTTGTTCTTTAGGATTTAAAAGAGCTTATACTCTATTTTTTATATTATACTGAAACTTTACTTGTATTTTTTAATTTCTTTACAAGTTTATTTGGGGGAAAGAAATTTAGGATTTAGACCCGTCCAAGTCCAAAATTGGATATTGTAGATTTTGGTTGGTGATCCCAAAAAACCAACTGGGTTGTTAGTGAATCTGGAAAACTAACAGTGTCAGATTTTGGTTGATGCTCCTATGAAAACCTACTAGGTTTGTTTATGAGCCTAAAAAACAAACACACTGTAATCAAGGGTAGATTATACTGAAAATCTCAAGAGAAGCTTGGAGAGTGGATATAGGAGTAGGTTACTCCGAACCACTATAAATCTTTATGTGTTTGTGTTGTATTTTTTTCTTCTATCTCTCTATATACTTTGCATGCTTATAATTCTTACTTTACTTTCATAGTTTGATTTTGTTATCTTAATTTCACTACATATATTATATACATCTCATCCTCACCACTTAGATTAAAATCAAAGCACATAATTATTTAGAGTTAAATTTGGCCAAAGCTTTTATAAGAACCCTGATTCACCCTCCCCCCCCCCCCCCCCCTCTCTTGGATTGCTACCTCTGGGCAACAAATTTTAAATAAAAAAGCCTTACTTTTTTTTTATTTCATTCACCCCCTCCTTACATACTCTCTCTATTTTTCTTTCTTCTTTCATTTTTCTTTAAATCCTATTTTAATAATAAACTAGCTTATAAACCCATTATTGATCCTAAGATTAATTTTGATGATTCTAAAATATTAAGTAAAAATATTACTAATCTTGTGTTTCAAGGTTAAATATAGGATTTTCTAAGTATTCACATTGAAGAAATTTTTCAAGAAAGAAATCCTTTCAACCTACCAAGCCAAAGTACTTCATGAAATAAGTTTTTATAAGTTTGGATGGCTCATTATGAAGAAAATCAATTTGAAAGAAGTAAATATCATTTGGAAACATTAGGATTGAGAAATTCAAGTTTAAAAGACAAAAATATGAAAAGAATAAAGTTGAAAGGTTTTAAGATGACTCTGTAAGGTTTTGAGTCAATTTTGGCACGTTGGTATCAAGTGGCATATAGCAGGAACGACCTATGGATCGACCTTTGTTGCACAAAAATAGAAAATAGAAAGATAAATTTTTAAGTGTATTTCAAGTGTTGACACCTGAGCAAAAGGTGTAGACCTCAAATCAAAAGATATCGATCCTAGATAAAAAAAGTATCGACCACCGCAGAAAAGGTGTCGACCCTAATATTAAGACAGGCTACAATGGCTAGTCTTCTGCACTTTTTCAATGGGTCCTTTCCATTCCAAACGATTGGTTCAAGCTCTCCAACAGTCTAAATTCTCTCTCCAACCATTGTGAAGATAATTTAAAGATGGATAATCAAAAGAAAGAGGAAAGTGGATTGAAAGTAGAATCATTCAAATTATGAGATTCATTGAATATCTAAAGAAAAAGAGAGAAAAGAGAGAATTTTGTGCATCAAATTCAGAGAGCTTCCAAGTGTGATCATCCTCATCCATTCAAGCATTCTCTCAACCTTCAAAGGAGAGAATACAAAGCTTCAAGTGCCATCTTTCAGCCTCTCCATCAAACTTCAAAAAGAGTTTTTTTTTTTTAATTTTTGTACTGAATTCTTATACTTATATTTGTGTTTCTTTATAAGTTTCTTTGGAAGAAAGAAACATGGGGTGTAGGATAGTCCAAGCCAGTAATTGGATGGTGTAAAGATTATAGTTGGTGCTCCTAAGTTAAAACTAACTGAATTGATAGTGAATCTAAAAAACTATCGATATAGGATTGTGGTTGGTGAGTCTGGCAAAATCAACTTGGTTTATTTATGATCCCAGATTAAAATAAATATACTGTAATCGAGGGATTATAGTAAAATTTCTAAGAAAAGCTAGGAAAGTGGATATAGGTGCAAAGTTGCACCGAACCACTATAAATTTATTATGTTTGTGTTGTACCTTATTTTGTTCATTTACTTGCTTTACTTACTTGCTTGACACTAGTTTAATTCATACATAGCTTTACTTAATTTTTAATTCCATTATTGCATACATCATACACAATACAATCACTTAAATTAATCTTATTAGAAGCACATATTTGTATTAGAGCTTAATTTGGCCAAGATTTTAAAGAAACCCATTTCATCCTCTCTTTTGGGTTGCTATCTTTGGGCAACAAGTGGTATCAAAGTAGGTGCTCTGTTATTAATTATTAACCTAACTGTTAAGAGCCAAAGATCTTGACAATCCAAAATGAAATCTCTTTTTTAATGAAGGCCATTCCATTGATCGATCTTTATTTTTTAATGGTTCAAACTTTGACTATTGGAAAGCTAGAATGAAAATCTTCATACAAGCACATGACTATAATTTATGAAAGATTATTATTAATGGCCCTTACACACATAATGCATCATTTGTTGATAAAAAATCAATTCACCAAAATGCTAAGGCCATGAATATGCTTTATTGCACTTTGGACTTTAGTGAGTTTAATAAAATTTCTTCTTGTGTTTCAGCAAATCAAATATGGGCGAAATTGAAAATGACTTATGGAAGAGCAAATCAAAAAGAAGAATCAAACTCTCATGAATAGAAGAAAGCTCATCCCAATCTATGTCGCATGGCCCATAAAGATGAAAAAAAGAAAAAGAAGAAGAAACAAAGAAGAAAGAAAATAATGATTAAGGGAGAGCAAGGCAGAGAAGAGAATGAGAAAGAGGAGGAAGGTATAGCAAGTTGTTGCCTCATGGCTCAAAATGATGAGGTATATCATGAACACTCCTCTGAATTTACTTTTAATAAATTATATGAAGTCTTTAATGAGTTAATGATGAACACAAAAAGATAAGAGTACAAAATAAAGAGCTTAGAAAATCTAATCTTTGTTTGGCTGAATAAAAATATAAAATTTTGAGTAAAAAGGATGATCTTTTGAAAAATATGAAAAATATGGCCAAAGAAAAAAAAATTCTTGAAACAAATAGAAGCTTCAACTAAGAAAAAAGAAAACCTTGCAAAATCTAAAAAATTTCTAGTTGAAGAAAAAAAACTTTTAAAATCACAAAAGTCTTTAGAGGATGAGAAAAAATAAATTCTTGAAAACTAAAAAATCTTTAGTAAAAGAAAAAAATAATTTCTGAAAAGTCGTTTTTTAAAAAAAATACCAAATTAAAGAAAGAGATTGAAAGCTTGAAGTCTATGCTTCAAAAGTTTATAATTGGATCTCAAAAGCTTCAAGCCATTTAAATAATCAAAAAGCTAATTTTGATAAATTTAGAATTGATTATAGTTTAATAAAAAAATAAAAATTTATCAAAAATATGTTCAACAAAGCTTTAACTGAGAATCATTCATTTAAATATTTTAAATATAATAAAATTGGCCATAAAATTTTTGAATATGATATTAAAAGAAATGGCCAAATATCTATTAAACAAATTTGCATTTCTAAATAAATCATGAGCTCTAACCTCCATGGACCCAGGATGACTTTGGTATCAAAAGTTAGTAAATGATTTTGCAGGTATACCAAGAATCCAATAGAATAAAATGAGAAAATTATTATAGATGGATGCCTTGAAAATAAACTTAAATGGAAAAAGATATTAGTAAAATCTAAATTTTTCTCACATCATACCATCAATGATTGTTAAAGTTATTTTGGTTGAATCTATTGACTTTTATATAATTTCATATTATATTTACTTGCTTGAAATTCTTTTCATATATTAGGAAGAATAGTATGATTGATTGATTTTGATAATTTGAATACTTTGATTTTAAGAGGTCAATATGCTCTTCTCTAAGTATCATGTTATGATATGAATTGAAATTATCTTGAAATTCAACATGATATAATAGCTTTTCTATATCAATTTTGCTATTGAGAAACTTAAATTAAAAGAAGTTTAATTATCTATAAATCCATTTGATTATAAAATATTAAAGTGAAATCGATTTTTGGCATTATCCCATAAGATGCTTAAATATTAAAATTTTTCAAAATTTTGTATGATCTAAGTACTTGAAGATAAAACATCTATTCATAAAATTCAAGTGCTTGATATTGCATTGCATATTAGTTTTATCTTAAGGATTCAAAACCTCTCTAGCTGAAATAAAAAATATAGAGCCTACATCTAAATTTTTTCTTCTTGGTACTCTTGATTATCTTACTCCAATTGATCAAATTTTTTATTCTAAAATTTGATTTGAATATTATCTTTGATTTTCAACTTGTTTGTATATTAATTTCTATCTAAATTGATCAAATTTTCTTGAATTGAAACTCCTTGAAATATTGATCCAATCTTTTTTAAAAAATTGAGTATATTTGATGATGTTATTTGTTTCATTTCTTTGTTTATTTAATTGATTCAATATGTGCTCATTTTATAAAACTAAGAAGAAGATATTAATGATTAATTAAATTAAAAGAAAATGAGAGAAAATTAAGAAGATTAAATTTTCTAGCATAGAAAATATCATTGAAATATTAAAGATAAACTAATTTTGAAACTTAAAAATTATTTAATATTTTCTAAGAAAAAGGATAAGATGATTTGTCTTAGGATAACTAAAAATCTCTTAACTTGAATAATTTGTTAATAGCAATTCAAATTAATTTTTCATGATCTTTAAGTGACATCAAACTTTTAAGAAAATCATTAATTGATCTGAACTTCAATTCTATTATTATCTGAAAGCTTTCAAACAAATTATTTAGATTAACTTTTAAATAATTAGCATCTAAAATTAATTTAGAGATAATTATTTTATAATTGTATCTAACAAAATTTCAAAATTGGCTTTGATTTGAAAAATTGATATCAAGTAGAACTTACTTTCAACAGATAAATTTAAAAATTAATTTATTCTAATCTTTTAGTAGTATCAAATTTTCAAGAAAATTATTGTTTGATTTAAATTTTAGTTCAATTGGTATCAAGATAATTATTATTTTGTTTAAACTTCAAAACTCTTAGTACCAAAATTTTCATAATTGCTATCAAATTATACATCATTGCCTTGCACTCTACTATCTTATCTTTTAGCAAAAAAAGAAGAATGTCTTTATTTCAAATCTAGCTTTGCACAGTCATAATTTTAATATGATATTATTTGAGATAGATTATAAATATTTGATACCTTTTTTGAACACAATGCATTTATACTTTTGAGAAAAGAAAGAACTTTTTAACTAAATTTAAAAGTAAAATCCAAATTATATTTTTAACAAAAAGGAAAGAAAATATTAAAGAAAATATAATCTTTTAATTAAAAATATACTTGAATTTGAAAGTTTTATAATCTAAATTTTTAAATTTGGCATCAATTAAGTTGATATTAAATATGCTCAATTTAAAAGATAAAAAGAGAAAGTAAAATTTTTACTTTTAAAAGACTACTTGATTGAAAATATCTTAGCATAAAGAGAAGAATTTATTAAAGATGAATTGATTACTAAATTGGTATTAATTAAAGTTTAACACGGTACCAAATTAAAGATGCTTAACTTGAAAGAAAAAGGGTGAGTAACAAAAATTATAAAGCTTGAGTATGCAAATTTTGAAAAAGAAAAGAGAAAGATAATACTAAAAAATAAATATATATATTTCAATTTGATAATCTAAATTTAAAATATACTTATTTTGAAATAAAGAGGAGAAGAAAATTGAAAAGTAAATTAATCTAGTAGTTAGTGTGAAAAATAGGAAAAAAGATATTTTTAATTTAATTTGATTGATAATATTAATAAATTTTTGATCTAAAATTCTTAATCAATTATGTTATTTTAAATTTTATTGACTTTAAACTTTTCATCAAATGCCTTATAGTTTTCTAAATTTATGCTTTCATATGTTTATTCGATTTGATTTACCAGATTTAAAATGCTATTGATTTAAAATAGTTTCAAATAAATAAATTATTTTTAATAATTAAAAATTATTTAAAGTAGTATCGTTAATATGCTAGTTTCATATTTTGATTTACATAATTATTCTTGATAATTGATTGGAGTTAAATTAAATTAGAAATATATGCTTACTCTAAGAAATAAATTTCTAAACTTAATTTTGAAACTCATTTGAAAATTCAAATTTGATACTGAATTTTTTGTGTATCGCACAATCCTTATAAATTATTTGTATTGAAGCAAGTTTTACTCAAAGTAATAAATTTGAAAATATTGTTTGAAGATGCTAGTCTAGGGCTTCAAGATTAGATTTTAAAATTTTTTTAAATCTACGCAGTGGAAATATGAATTAATCATATTAATTCATAATTAAATATGAAAAACTTTAGATCTAAGATTCTATTATATGATTAAAGTATGATATTAAATTAAAAATTAAAATATGAGAATAAATCATGTTGATCTTATCAACATAAAAATTATTCTATGCTAGATCAAATCTAGATAGGAGAAAGATGATCGTATCATCCATATCTTCGCAAATCGAGTTCTCTAACTTACTGATTAGAACTCGAGGTTGTCGTTTTGAGCGACACATGTATCCAACCTCTATAAGTTGTCCATATGAGCTCTTGATCGCTGATCAAAAGTTCGATGTCTGGAAATCAGTATAGTTTGTTAGAACTGCACTGATCCTTCTTTGATGGTTGATCTAGATCTTTTTCTTTGAAAGTTGGACCCTTCAATTTTTAGAAGATGAGGAAAATAATTTTGGACCTGTGACACCTCTCAAAATCATAAAAAAAGTAGAGGAATAGATGGAAGAAAATCCTAGATGAAGACCCTCTTCTTCTTCTCTTTTTCTCTCACCAAAGCACCTTGATTGGTGCCTTTACAATTTCCACTCCTAAATCTCTCTTCACCCAGCCTCTCCATGTACAAAGATCTTTCTCTTATATCAATAATCTCAAAAAAAATTAGGTTAAAAACCCTTTTATATTGAGAGATATAGAGGAGTCCTTGTCTAGGTCAAATACCTAGTCAAGAGACCTCCAAATTGGGCTAAACTTGAAGTGCCCAACTTTTATGCATCCCCTCCTTCTTTTTGGGCGTGGACCACCTGGTATTTGGAGTATTAAAATCCTTTATTTTTCATGAAAATTTTAGAGAAAAATCAGGAGTTTAGGCACCATACATGGATAAGAATTCTAGTTGCAATAAACTCTATCAAATAGAGTTTAAAATCAAAACAACTAATTTATTTTGACTTGGTCCTCAACCAAATACCATGTAAGAAGCATATGAAACATGGGGATGCATGTCCTCTCTCTAAAATAAAGAGATTCCATGAAAAAATTAAATAAAATTTCATGGAGAGTGCATGGAGATTGAATGGTGCAAGGATTTGGGAGTCCTAGTCTCACTAGGACTCCTAATTTGAATTGGTCCAACTTTATCCCTAGACCAAATTAAATTAAGATTTATTTAATCTAATTAGATTAGGTCTTAGTCAAACTAATAGTCTTATTAAATTAGATTTAATTTTAATTTAATTTTTAATCAAATTAGAGATTAGGTTCAGTCAAGTCCTAATTGAACTAGGACTAGTTCTTTCTTATAATTGGCTCATCCAATGAACCAATTGAACTTGATCCAATCAAGCCTAAACCAAATCTAATTAAATCATATTTAATTAAACTTAATCTCATCCCTCTAGCTTAATCAAATTAAGCCAATTAGCAATCAAATTGCTAATCGATCTTTCAACAATATTTGCACTAGGTTAAACATCAATCATATTGATTGTTTAATCCTAGAATGATTCTTAATCATTGATCAACTATCCGATCAGATCGAGACTTCTTATGTATGTGATCCCATAGGTCTGAACCTAAGCCTGTAACACAGGAACCAATTTCTATACCAATCGACGTGACTGTCTAGCAATGATACTCGACGGTCGGATGGTTGAATGTGTAGAACAATATCCTTAGAACCCATATGGATATAGTTTCTGTATAATTCATCTCCTTGATCAAAATACTCATAGGACACCTTAGAGTTTAACTATCAATCCCGAGTAGGTCATCCACATTGTATTTCAAAATATCAAATCTATCTTATGGATTATCTTGGCCAAGGTTTTGCTATATGGAAAAATAGTGATGCATTCTTCTCTAACTCTTGGAGCGGTCAATCCCATCATGATCACTCATCGACTTCGCAAATACTTAACTGTGCCCAAAAACCTTTCATTATTGAATTAAAAATTTAGTTAGTCCGGTATCAAAGCACAATGAGTTGCTTGCAAGTCACTGTGATGATCTCAGATCTAAGGAACATTTATATCTATATTCTATCAAAGCAATTCTTGATAGTAGAATACTCTATAATTGGTCACGTCTAGTGACGATGTACCCATACATCTCACTTGTATGCCATACCAGTATCTTCACACTCCTTAGTTAAGAGGACAATCAATCTATATGGCATACAATGATCTATGCTTGATAAACGCTGTCGTCCTAATTAACAGCATATCATTTAATCGTGAACTATTTAAGGACTAATCGATAAATTCTCTCTTTATCGAAACTAAATAGTCCTAAGGACTTTATCACAACAATGAAGTAGATTAGATGATGTAGACTTTATGATAAAAATATTAAAAATATATTTTATTTAATAATAAATTAATTATAATTATAAGATAGCATAACCATCAACAGACTGACGATTGGCTTTGGGACACATTTCTCAACAACTCCTACTTATCCTAAAGCCACTTGGCATAGTATCTAATATCCATCTTCGACTTGTAGTCATCGAACTTCTTTATCACTAGGGCTTTAGTGAAGGGATCGGCTAGATTCTTCTTTCCATCGATCTTCTAAAAGTCGACATCATCTTGATACATGATCTTCCAGATCAGGTGGTAGCGGCACAGTATGTGCTTCGTTCATTAGTGTGCTTTTGGTTCTTTTGCCTGAGCAATGGCACCAGTACTGTTGCAGTGGAGCAAGACTGGGCCATTAAGGAAGGGTGCTACTGAAGGAAAATCCTGATTTCTCGAACCAGGTTCGTTCAGATCTGATCAGATCAAGAGATATATTTCAAAAATTTTTTTCTTTGATCTAGATCAGATCTAAGATGTTTCAAATCTGATTATTATTATTTTAGAAATTAAAATAAAGTTAGATAAATTAAATCAGATTTAATTTACCTTGAAGTGGGTAATCCTATTACCCGTTGATGATCTTGTAAGCAGCGGAAGGTTCTGGATCTAGCCATGCAAGTGCCTGGCCTCTACCAGTATCCACATGGGCTGGATCTGGAGATCTTCTTCTTCTCTATCACGTTTCCAAAAATCAAATCTGGATCTAATTTGGAGGATCATCAAAACTCCTTTCGAAGATCAGCAGTCGTCCTTTGCAGCAGTGCAGTCTTCTAGCTTTCGGTCATCTTTCTTTAATCTAGATCGTACCAACCAAGCTCCAAAACTCTTTTGGACGTGGAGAGGAGAGGAAGAAGGTGAGTTTGGCATGGAGGAAGAGGGGAGAGGAAGCCTTGGGGTGTGGGGAATTGTGATTCAATCCTACTTTCAATCTTTGAGTTGGGCGCAGGGTCTTATTTATAGACTATCTGTGATCCAGCTTCTCTTCTTCCCAACCAATCATAACTCTTTATGAAATCAGATCTAAATCTGATTGGTGGGAATAGAGTCCCCTGGATTCCTCCTTAGAGGGTGTCTAAGATCAGTCAAAGTTGGTTCTTAGGAGAACTTTAATTGAAATTCAAAAAGGAGATGGAGTCCCTGTCCAACAGGGACTCCTCGGTGCCTCCAACTTGGGCACACCCCAAGGGTGGCATGCGCCCTCTTCCTTGCCAGATTCTGCCATGGCCATGGACTTCTAAACTTGATTCTCATGATTATCATAGGGCTGCTCCTCTACCACCGAGGTAGATAGATTCCGTCTTGATGCAATCTAGTTCCTATAATGAACATGTCATAGCCAACATACACCTCAGGGTTCCATATGGCTAGGAGATCGAGTAATGGTGTAGTCAAACTATAACACCCTCAAGGTGAACTACCGATGCACCTTAGGTCAAAGAACCAGACACACTACTGCAGCATCGAATCAGTCATTGACGAGAAGGTAGACTCCCTAATGACTACTCGAGGTGGTCACGCTCAGTGCCCTCGTTCTCTAACGAGTACCTATACTCTCACTCCAATGTCTCCACACCGTAGACTCAAGACTCATCTACTAAAGAGAAGCAATTGTACACCAACCTTCCGGATCAATCACCATCCTCGTGATGATCCTATGGTCGGGAGCATTTTATGAGTTAAAAATGATTATTCATGTCTTAAATTTTCAACTCTTGAAAATATGAATTATCATTATCATTAACTCAAAGGATGTATCATAGACACTAAATACACATATGTGATAGAAAATAACCCATTTTATTGATATTAGTCAAAATTATAATTTTGCCCCTAGAAGTGTATTACAAGTGTCAGCCAATTCTAGCTTCTAGGGCACATATATCTAACAATCTCCCACTTGTCCTAAAGCCAATTGGCTACAAGTCTAAGTCCCATTTTCTCAAGGTGGGCTTTAATTTTTTATTATCCCAACGGCTTTGTAAGTGGGTCTGCCACATTATCTATGGAGTTGACTCTCTTAACCTCAAGGTAACCTTTTTCGAGGTAATTACGGATGAGGTGGTATCACCGTTTGCTTGGAACTCTTCTAGCTGACAACACCACTATTGCACACAAACAGACTTCCAGATGTCGTCTTTCGATCATCTATATCGGACATGAAATCCGAGTCTGTGTATCCCTGGACTTGGAGTTCTCCATTACCAAAGACCAACATCATATCCTTAGTTCTTCTTCAAGTACTTAAGGATACATTTCACAGAAGTCCAGTGTTCTTCACCTGGATTTGACTGATATCTGCTTGTGACACTCACAGCATGGGCTATATCAGGTCGTGTACATAGCATGGCATACATGAGGCTCCCTATTGCAGAAGCATAAGGGATCTTGCTCATGCATTCTATTTCCTCAAGTGTGCTGGGGCACATCTTCTTGGAAAGATGAATACCATGTCTGAAGGATATTAATCCCCTCTTAGAGTTTTTCATACTAAACCTCTTTAGTACTTTCTCTATGTACATCTTCTGTGAAAGTCCTAGCATCCTATTCGGTCTATCCCTATAGACATTAATTCCTAGAATAAAGGATGCTTCACCTAGGTCTTTCATGGAGAATTCCTTGGACAACCATAATTTTGACTGTTGTTAACATGGGAATATCATTCCCAATAAGGAGGATGTCATCCACGTACAATACGAGGAAGACAATAGCGCTCCCACTGACCCTTTTGAAAACATATGGTTCCTCTTCATTTTTGATGAAACCAAATTTTGATCACATCATTGAAACGAGTGTTCCAGCTCCGAGATGCTTGCTTAAGTCCATATATGGACCTTTGCAGCTTGCAAACCTTGTGATCAGTATCACTGGATGTGAAACCTAGCGGCTGTTCCATATAGATATCTTCCTCAAGATATCCGTTTAAGAATGCCATTTTCACATCCATTTTGCCATATTTCATAATCGAAATAGGCTGCAACGGCAAGCAATGTGCGGATGGATTTTAGCATAGCCACTAGGGAAAAGATATCCTAATAGTCAATGCCTTCACGTTGACTATAACCTTTGCCACTAGTCTAGCCTTGAATGTCTCCACATTCCTATCTGCACCAATCATTCTCTTAAAGATCCATTTACACCCAATAGGTACTATACCTTCTGGTGGATCTACTAAGGTCCAGACTTAGTTCGAGTGCATTGAGTCAATTTCTGACTGCATTGCCTCTAACCGGCATATCAAATGGGCCGCACACATCAGTATGTACTAGGGCAAGGAGATCTGTGGCCCTTTCCCCATGTCCAACAAAAGAGAGTTTAGTCATTTTGCCTTGAAGACAAGATTCGCAAGTTGGATATGACTCGGAAGTCAATGGACTCAATAGTCCATTTTTCTCCAATTTGTTGATCCTATCTTCTGCTATATGACCTAATCTTAGGTGCCATAGATACCTATCGTTTGGACTATCCCTAGGTCGTTTGGCATTCACGTTTTGCTCGATAGTTAGAATAGGTACATCAATATGTAGCTGATAAAGACCGTTAATAAGGAAACCATTTGCAATTTTATTTCTTTCATAAAGAATGTTACAATGGTCCTTAAAGAAGGTAATCACATAGCCTTCTAGTGCTAAGCATAAAATAGAAATCAAATTCCTGCTAGCTGCAGGCACATAATAACAGTCTTTTAAAACTAAGTCTAAACCAGATGGTAATCGAAGAGGGTATGTTTCCACGGCTACTGCAGCAACTCTTGCTCCATTACCGACGCATAGGATCATGTCTCCATCCCTCAGCCTCCTGCTATCCTCAAGACCCTGCATGGAAGTGCACAGATGAGCACTAGAACCAGAGTCAAGCACCCAACTGGATGCAGAAGAAATCATAAGGTTAGACTCAATAACGAGCATACCTCCAGAAGGACCTTCCTTCTTGTTCTTCAAGGTGGCCAGGTAAGTAGGGCAGTTCCACTTCCAATGGCCGTTGCTGTTGCAATGGAAACACTTTCCTTTGACATCGGCCTTTTTCTTCGGTTCTGCCTTCTTCTTCTTTGCTCCTTCCACCTTCTGCTTTTTCATAGACTTCTTTTTCTTTCCATAAGACTTTCTTTTGGAAGAAGTTCATTTCCATAGCAAGAACTGAGCCTTTAGAACCTTTCATAGAAAGCTCAGCGGTGACCAGCATATTCATTAATTCGGCCAAGGAATTTTGAAGTTTATGCATGTGGTAATTCATGATGAATTGCCCATATGCATCAGTCAAGGATTGCAGAATAACATCATTCTGCAGATCCAAGTCTAACTTCACACCGAGCTTCTCAAGCTCTTCCAAGTCCTTGATCATCATCAGACAGTGATCTTGGACTGACTGCCCATCACGCATCTTAGCCTTAAAAAGTCATTTCGTGACTTGATACTTGGCTGCGCGACTCTGTTCACCAAACATCTCCTGCAGGTGAGCCAACATTTGGCGAGCAGTCCTGATATCTTCATGTTGGTGCTGGAGCTCATCAGACATCGAGCCCAACATGTAATATCTGGCCTTATTATCTTCGTCTATCCATTTTTTCAGAGACGCTCTCTGTTCAAGTGGATGGACGGGCTGGTAAGGTGGGAGGGTCCTGGTCCAATACATGGGTTAACTTCTCGAAACCCAAAATGATTTTGTAGTTCCTGAGCCAATCTTTATAATTGGGTCCAGTCAGTCTATGTGTGTCCAGGATACGTGCCTAATGGGTTGGACGCAGACATTTTCCTATAGAGAGTCAAAGATTCTAGTTAGATACTGTAATTATGACTTGACCAATTTATTTAAGAATTTTATTTTTAAACAAATTAGCTTCCACTATTTTCTTGGATCCCTACACTCCCTCTGTAGAGATGCAAAAATCTCCATGATTAATGATTTCTAGTGGGTGGTGCGGTCTCACCAACTGACTCATCACCTCACCTAACAGTTATTGGTGATGGGTTAGCCAATGAGTGAACAACTCTTGTTCAATGATTCTCTAATCATGGTGCACCCAAACTTGGTCTCTAATTCATGAATCTCACCGTATCCGAAATATTGATCCACTCCTTAGTTAAGTCAGACCCACCATTTGCATAGACTGGATTCCTAATTGAGTCTCTCACCGTATCCAAAATATTGAGCCCAACTCATCCTCCAGCCCATAGCATCCAATGCCTAATAGACATGGTTGCATCTTTCTCGGTGCAACTGAGCCACTGTATCCAGTCGAGAACAATCAACCCCGGGAAGGGCCCGCACATCTACAATGGTGGAAGACCTCAGACTTAATCTTTTCTTAGGGAGAATTGATTCAGGTCTCATTAAACTAGACTTGTCATAGTCATAACAATTATGACTAACCTAGTGGCATGGGTTAGCTCGGATTATTGACCACCTCAGATCAGAACTGTGTCAACAGATATGGCCAGGTAAGTGAGATCGGTGGAAGGAATATGCCATTAACTCGTACAAGAATGCATTCAGGTCGAGTAGCTTCCAATTAAAAATCAGTCGGTCGTATGTGCCAAACTTACCTTAGACACCAAATTATTGAGCCAGAACCAATTGGGTTAGCCTACAATCCAGACTCTAACCTCTGAGCTAATTAGGTCTTGCTTGATCGTGACTCGATCTTGACCCAGACTTAATCCTATTAGGCTGGTCAATTTAAGCATTGTTGATCCCATCTAACCAACTCTTGATTCGGTTTGATCAACCGCTTAGACCTAATTGAGCTACCCAAGCCCGAACCCAGTATTATGAATATGTCTTAGATCTAAAATTCTCAATTTTAGACCTAATTAATATTTCATAATCTTAATTTTTAATTAAGTAGGGTTCATAAACAAAATATGCACAATAAATCCTAGGGTTTCAGGATCTAGGGTTTTGCAGAAAGTAAGTTTTGGGTTTCTGATTAAGGACGAACATGCAGCACCCCTACACATCATAAGAACACCCCATCGAATGGGAAGAGAGGGCCTTTAAACCCTTCTTCATTCTTATGACCGGACGGCCAAGAGGAACGCCTTAATCAGGAACATGCAATACTACAAAACAGTTTTAGATCTATATCATATATCTCATATACAAATTAGATCTAATCATGGCATATTTTGCATACATCTCATGTATCGAATCATGCATATTTTTCAGATCTAAATTATCTCATAATAATCTAAAAAATTAGATTTAAATTGATCTAATCAAAATAAATTCTAATCTAGATAATTATGTAGAACTATTCTACAACTAGTCTAGACATGCATCAATCATATCTCATATGATATTTAAAATTAAATAATTTTTATTTACTATTTTTTAGATATTATTATAATAATTATAATATCAAAAAATAGTAAATAAATAGATCTAAAATATGATTTAATCAAATTAAATTGAAAACATGCAAGACTATTCTATAGAACTATTCTATTTTAGAACTAGTCATGCATATTTTCTAATCTTAGATCCAAATCATTTAATTTTAATTTTTTTTTTCTAATTTCAGATCTGATCACATCTCATGTGACATCTAAAATCACTTATTTTTTAATTAAAATAAATTTAAAATTAGATCTAAATACTTTTAGAACCTTGGCTCTGATACCAGTTGAAGGAAAATCCTGATTTTTCCAAACCAGGTTCGTTCAGATCTGATCAGATCAAGAGATATATTTCAAAATTTTTTTCTTTGATCTAGATCAGATCTAAGATATTTTAGATCTAATTATTATTATTTTAGAAATTAAAATAAAATTAGATAAATTAAATCAGATTTAATTTACCTTGAAGTGGGTAATCCTATTACTCCGTTGATGATCCTGTAAGCAGCGGAAGGTTCTGGATCTAGCCACGCAAGTGCCTGGCCTCTACTGGTATTCACTCAGGCTAGATCTGAAGATCCTCTTCTTCTCTATCACATCTCCAAAAATTAGATCTGGATCTGATCTGGAGGATCTTCAAAACTCCTTTCGAAGATCAGCAATCGTCCTTTGCAGCAGTGCAGCCTTCTAGCTTTCAGTCATCTTTCTTTGATCTGGATCGCACCAACCAAGCTCCAAAACTCTTTTGGACGTGGAGAGGAGAGGGAGAAGGTGAGTATGGCATGGAGGAAGAAGGGAGAGGTAGCCTTGTGGCGTGGGGAATTGTGATTCAATCCTACTTTCAATCTTTGAGTTGGGCGCAGGGTCTTATTTATAGACTGTCTGTGATCCAACTTCTCTTCTTCCCAACTAATCACAACTCTTTGTGAAATCAGATCTAAATCTGATTGATGGGAATAGAGTCCCCTGGATTTCTCCTTAGAGGGTGCCTAAGATCAGTCAAAGTTGGTTCTTAGGAGAACTCTAATTGGAATCCAAAAAGGAGATGGAGTCCCTATCCAACAGGGACTCCTGGGCGCCTCCAACTTGGGCACACGCCAAGGGTGGCGTGCGCCCTCTTCCTTGCTAGGTTCTAGCTGGGGGACAGGCCCCCACCAGCTCTCCAATAGGTGCATGACATGTGATCAAAAGTCAAAGTATCAATGGTCAACATTTGACCAGTCAAAGGTAGACTTTTGACCAAAGTCAAAGAACAAGAAATGGCAGGTGACCAAAAATGGTAGGTAATGTCTTACAAAATAAGACAACCTTTTCTGACTTGGACAACCTCCAGTCAGACCATATGAAGGCCTCTGATTGAGCACAAACTCCTTTGGCTCAGATCAGGACAACTTATTTATGATAGCAAAAGAAGAACGTTAGGTTCAATCGAGTGCTAGCACGATTTCCTTGAACCTAATTGAATCTCATTCAGATCAATTGAACTAGATCAGTTCAATTGATGATCACCAGATTCAAACCCTTGTTTGTGTGACCTAGTTAGGTTCAGTTCTGTATGGTAATGGGATATGTCATGATCTCTATCATCGACATCATCGAAACTCCTTTCGATGGATCAGAACTCTTTTAATTCGAACAATTAGAATGATCGATCATCTAAATCATTCTAATTGCTCCCAAAATATATCAGTGACATCTAGCAGTATATGGTGGCAACCCATCAGAGCTGAATGCGAACCTCTTGTGTGCACCTGTGTGATTACGTTCTTTCTATCTTAGTCGATCAGTTAGGGTTAAGGTAACTCGTCAAACCTAGTTTTCTGTCATACTGATGTAATCATTCCGATTCGAGTCTGATGTGAAAATCTAAATAGAAACTCTTTTTATTATTTCACTATACCATGGCCATGGACTTCTGGACTTGGCTTCTCATGATTATCATAGGGCTGCTCCTCTACATCGAGGTAGATAGATTTGTCTTGATGCAATACAGTTCCTACAATGAACATCGGTATAGCAACCATACACCTAGGGTTCCATATGGTAAGGAGACTAGTAATGGTGTCAGTCAAACTATAACACCGCGCAAGATGAACTGCCGATGCACCTCAGATCAAAGAAACCAGACACACTACTGCAACACCGGTCAGTCATTATGAGAAGGTAGACTCCTAAATGACTACTCGAGGTGGGTCGCTCAGTGCCCCTCATTCTCTAACGAGTACCTGTACACTCACTCCGATGTCTCCACACCATAGGACTGCAAAGACTCATCTACTAAAAGAAGCTAGTGTACACCAACTTCTGGATCAATCACCATCCTTGTGATGATCCTATGGTCCGGGAGCATTTTATGAGTTTAACAATGATTATTCAGTTTAAATTTTTAACTCTTGAAAATATTGAATTATCATTACCATCTAACTCAAAAGGATTATCATACAAACACTAAATACACATATGTGATAGAAATTACCCATTTTATTGATTTAGTCCAAAATTATAATTTTGCCTTCCAAAGTCAGTATTATCAGTGTCATGCCAATTTTGGCTTTGTCCTAAAGCCAATTGGCTCAGTCTAAGTCCATCTTCTTAAGGTGGGCTTCGTCTTTTAATTGTCCCAATGACTTTGTAAAGTGGGCTGCCACATTATTTATGGAGTTTGATCTCTTGACCTCGAGATACCCTTTCGACGTAATGCGGGAAAGGTGGTATCACCATTATTTGAAACTCTTCCATGCTGACAGACACTATTGACACAAATAGACTCTTAGATGTCGACTTTCCGTATCAACTTTATCGAACCTAAAATCCGAGTCTGTGTATCCTAGACTTAGAGTTCTCTATTATACCAAAGACCAACATCAATATCTTATAGTTCTTCTTAAGTACTTAATGATAACATTTTCACAGAAGTTAGAGTTTTTCACCTGGATTTGCATGATATCTGCTTGTGACACTCACAACTGGGCTAATCAGGGTCGTGTAACATAGCATTGGCATAACAATGAGGCTCCCGTATTGAGAGCACATTTAGGGATCTTGCTCATGTCATTCCATTTGCCTCAGTGATACTTGGGGCACATCTTCTTGGAGATGAATACCATGTCCTGAAGGATATTAATTTTCTTCTAGAGTTTTCCATACTAAACCTCTTTAGTACTTTCCTCTATGTACATATATTCTATGAAAGTCCTAGCATCCTAAATTCGGTATATCCCTTATAGGACTTAACTCCTAGATAAAAGGATGCTTTCGCCTAGGTCTTTTCATGGAGAATTCCTTGGAAAACCAAATTTTGACTTGTTGTTAACTGGGATATATCATTTCCATAAGGCAGGATGTCATCCACGTACATATGAGGAAGACAACAACGCTCCACTGACCCTTTTGAAAATACATGGTTGTCTTCATTTTTGAATGAACCAAATATTTTTGATCACATCATTGAAAACGAGTGGTTCCAACTCCGAGGTACTTGCTTAAGTCCATATATGGACTTTGCAGCAATTGCAAAACTTTGTGATCAGTATTCACTGGATGTAAAACCTGCGACTATTCCATATAGATATCTTCCTCAAAGATATCCATTCAAAGAATAACCATTTTCCGTCCATCTTGCCCATATTTCGTAACACATCGAAATCGGCTGCAATTGCAAGCAATGTGCGGATGGATTTCAGGATAAGGCCCACTGCGGGAAAAGGTTATCCTAATAGTCATGCCTTCCACGTTGACTATAACCTTCTGCCCACTAGTTGTCTTGATGTCTCCACATTCCCTCCATCTACTCAATCTTTCTCTTGAAGATCCATTTACACCAATAGGTACTATAAACCTTCTGGTGGATCTACCAAGTCCAGATTGGTTCGAGTGCATCGAGTCATTTTTTGACTGATTCCTCTAGCTTGGGCACATCCAATGGGCCCGCACACATAAGTATGTACTAGGCGCAAGAAGAAATTCCCCCTTTTTTTTGTTTTTGGGGCCCATTTTTTCCCCAATGTCAACAAAAGGGAGTTTAGTCATTTTGCCTTGAAGACAACATTCGTAAGTTGGGTATGGACACGTAAGTCAATGACTCGAATAGCCCATTTTTCTCCAATTTTTGATCTATCTTCTGCTATGTGCCCAATCTTAGGTGCCAATAGATACCTATCATTTGGCTATCCCTAGATCATTTGGCATTCACCACAATTTTGCTCGATAGTTAGGAATAGGTACATCAATATGTAGCTGATAGATCGTTAATAAGGAACTATTACATTTATTTCTTTTATAAAGAATGTTTATATGGTCCTTAAAGAAGGTAATCACATAGCCTTCCTAGTGCTAAGCATGAAATAGAAATCAAATTCCTGCTAGCTGCATGGCACATAATACAGTCTTTTAAAATAAGTCTAAACCAGATGGTAATCGAGAGGGTATGTTCCCCAATGGCTACTGCATAGAACTCTTGGCGCCATTACGATGTAATAGGATCATGTCTCCATCCCTCAGTTCTCTGCTATCCTCAAGACCCTGCAATGGAAGTGCACAGATGAGCCACTAGAAACCAAGTCGAGCATCCAACTCGCTGGCAGAAGAAATCATAAGGTTAGACTCAATAACGAGCATACCTCAGAAGGAGCTTCCTTCTGTTTCTTCAGGGTGGCCAAGGTAAGTAGGGCAGTTCCACTTCCAATGGCCGTCGCTGTTGCAATGGAAACACTTTCCCTTTGACATCAGCCCTTTTCTTCGATTCTACCTTCTTCTTTCTTTGCTCCTTCCACCTTCTAAACTTTTTTTTTTGCAGACTTCTTTTTCTTTCCATAAGACTTTCCCTTTAGGAAGAAGTTTTATTTCATAGCAAGAACTAGGGCTTTAGAACCTTTCATAGAAAGCTCAGCGGTGACCAGCAATTTCATTAATTCGGCCAAGAAAATTTTGAAGTTTATGCATGTGGTAATTCATGATGATTTGCCCATTATGCATCAGTCAGGAATTGTTAGAATAACCTCATCTTGCAGATCTAGTCCAACTCACACCGAGCTCTCAAGCTTTTTCCCAAGTCTTTGATCAATCATCAGGCAGTGATCTTGGACTGACTGCCATCATCCATCTTAGTATTACAAAACTTATTTCGTGACTTGATACTTTGGCTGCATGACTCTGTTCACCAACATCTCCTGTAGGTGAGCCACATTTGGATGCGCAGTCTCGATATTCATGTTTGGTCACTGGAGCTCATCAGACATCGAGCCCAACATGTAATATCTGGTCTTATTATCTTCGTCTATTCCATTTTTTTAGAGATGCACTCTGTTTCAATGGCGACGACTGGTAAGGTGGGAGGGTCTAGTCTAGACATGGGTTACTTTCAAATCCAAAACTATTTTTAGTTCCTGAGCCAATCTTTATATTGGTCCAAGTCAGTCTATGTGTATCAGGATATGTGCCAATGGATTGGATGGCAGACATTTTTCATAGAGAGTCAAAGATTATAGTTAGATATTGTACTTATGACTTGACCAATTTGTTTTAAGATTTTATTTTTAATAAATTTAGCTCTCCTATTTTCTTGGATCCTACAACTTTCTCTTAGAGATGAGAAAATCTTATCGATTAATGATTTCTAGTGGGTGGTGCCGGTCTCACCCAACTGACTCATCACCTCACCTAATAGTTATTGGTGATGGGTTAGCTAATGAAGTGAACAACTCTTGTTCAAATGATTCTCTAATCATGGTGCACACCAAACTTGGCTTTCCTAATTCATCGAAGTCTCAATGTATCCGAACATATTGATCCACTCCTTAGTAAGTCAGACCCCCCATTTGCATAGACTGGGTTCCTAATTGAGTCTCTCACCGTATCCAGAATATTGAGCCCAACTCAACTTCCAGCCATGCATCAATCCTATAGATATGATTGCATCTTTCGATCACTGAGCACTGTATCCAGCTGAGAACAAATCAACCCCGGATGGGCTGCACATCTATAATGGTGGAAGACCCTCGACTTTAATTTTTCTTAGGAAGAATTGATTCAGGGTCTCCATTAAACTTAGACTTATCATAGTCATGAAACAATTATGACTAACCTAGTGGTATAGGTTAGCTCGGATTTATTGACCACCTTCAGATCAGAACTGTCGTCAATAGATATGGCTAGGTAGTGAGATCGTAGAAGGATATGCCATTAACTCATACAGAACGCATTTTAAGGCGAGTAGCTTTCAATTAAAATCAGTCGGTCGTATGTGCCAAACTTACTTAGCCACCAAATTATTGAGCCAGAAATCAATTGGTTAAAGCCTACAATCCAGACTCTAATCCTGAGCCTAATTAGGTCTTGCTTGATCGTGACTCGATCTGACCCAGACTTAATCATATTAAGGCTGATCAATTTAAGCCATTGTTGATCCCATCTAACCAACCTCCTTGATTCGCATTTGATCAACCGTTAGACCAATTGAGCTATCCAAAGCCCGAACCCAGTATTATGAATGTCTTAGATATAAAATTTTTAATTTTAGATCTAATATAATAATTCCATAACTTATTTTTAATTAAGGTAGGGTTATAAATAAAATATGCCACAATAAATCCTAGGGTTTCAGGATCTAGGTTTTGCAGAAAGTAAAGTTTTGGATTTTGATTAAGGACGAACACGCAGCACCCCTAAACCATCATAAGAATCCCCATCGAATGGAAGAGAGGGCCTTAAACTCTTTCTTTCATTCTTAATGACCAGACAACTAAGAGGAATGCCTTAATCAGGAACATACAATACTAACAACTAGTTTTAGATTTTCATATATTCATATACAAATTAGATCTAATCATGGCATATTTTGCATACAATCCCATGTATCGAATCATGCATCTTTTCAGATCTAAATTATCTCAAATAATTAAAAATTTAGATTTAAATTGAATCTAATCAAAATAAATTTTAATCTAGATAATTATGAACCATTCTACACTAGTCTAAACATGCATCTATCATATCTCATATGATATTTAAAATTAAATAATTTTTATTTGCTATTTTTTAGATGTTATTATAACCATTATAATATCAAAAAATAGTAAATAAATAGATCTAAAATATAATTTTAATCAAATAAATTTGAAAACATGCAAGACTATTCTATAGAATATTCTATTTTAGAACTAGTCATGCATATTTTCTAATCTAGAATCCAAATTATTTAATTTTAATTTTTTTTTCTAATTTCCAAGATCTGAATCATTTCATGTGACAATCTGAAATCATTTTATTTTTTAATTAAAATAAATTTAAGATCAGTCCTAAACACTTTTAGAACCTTGGCTCTGATACCAGTTGAAGGAAAATTCTGATTTTTCAAATCAGGTTCATTCAGATCTGATCAAATCAAAAGATATATTTCAAAATTTTTTTCTTTGATCTAGTCGTCTAAGATATTTCAAATCTAATTATTATTATTTAAAAATTAAAATAAAGTTTAGATACATTAAATCAAGATTTAATTTATCTTGAAGTGGATAATCCTATTATCCATTGATGATCTGTACAGCAGCGAAAGGTTCTGGATCTAGCCACGTAAGTGGCCTGGCCTCTACCGTATCCACATCAGGCTGGATCTAGAGATCCTTTTCCTTCTCTATCACATCTTTAAAATTAGATCTGGATCTGATCTAGAGGATCTCAAAAATTCCTTTGAAGAATCAGCATCATAACTTTGGCAGCAAAGTGCAGCCTTTCTAGCTTTTAGCGCCTTTCTTTGATCTGGATCACACCAACCAAGCTCCAAAACTCTTTTAGACAATGGAGAGGAAGAGGAGCAAGGTGATTTGGCATGGAGAGAAAGAGGGGAGAGGCAGCTTAGGGCGTGGGAAATTGTGATTCAATCCTAGTTTCTTTCAATCTTTG
>QRFJ01006220.1:0-16132 GCA_006176705.1 Cocos nucifera | reverse complement strand
CTCCAGTCAGACCATATGAAGGCCTCTGATTGAGCACAAACTCCTTTGGCTCAGTCAGGACAACTTATTTATGATAGTAAAAGAAGAACGTTAGGTTCAATCGAGTGCTAGCACGATTTCCTTGAACCTAATTGAATCTCATTCAGATCAATTGAACTAGATCAGTTCAATTGATGATCACCAGATTCAAACCCTTGTTTGTGTGACCCAGTTAGGTTCAGTTCTGTATGGTAATGGGATATGTCATGATCTCTATCATAGACATCATCGAAACTCCTTTCGATGGATCAGAACTCTTCTGATTCGAACAGCTAGAATGATCGATCATCTAAATCATTCTAATTGCTCCCAAAATCCACCAGTGACACCTAGCAGTATATGGTGGCAACCCATCAGAGCTGAATGCGAACCTCTTGGTGCAGCTACCTGTGTGATTCAGTTCTTCTATCTTGAGCCCCGATCAGATTAGGGTTAAGGTGAACTCGTCAAACCCTAGTCTCTGTCATATGATGTAATCATTCGATTCGAGTCCAATGTGAAAATCTAAATAGAAACTCTTTCTATTATTTCACTCTACCATGGCCATGGATTTCTGGACTTGATTCTCATGATCATCATAGGGCTACTCCTCTACCACCGAGGTAGATAGATTCCCATCTTGATGCAATCCAGTTCCTACAATGAACATGCTATAGCCAACATACACCTCAGGGTTCCATATGGCTAGGAGACCGAGTAATGGTGTAGTCAAACTATAACACCCTCAAGGTGAACTGCCGATGCATCTCAGGTCAAAGAACCAGACACACTACTGCAGCATCGAGTCAGTCATTGACGAGAAGGTAGACTTCCTAATGACTACTCGAGGTGGTCACGCTCAGTGCCCTCGTTCTCTAACGAGTACCTGTACTCTCGCTCCGGTGTCTCCACACCGTAGACTCAAGACTCATCTACTAAAGAGAAGCGATCGTACACCAACCTTCCGGATCAATCACCATCCTCGTGATGATCCTATGGTCGGGAGCTGTTTATGAGTTAATAATGATTATTCATGTCTTAAATTTTCAACTCTTGAAAATATGAATTATCATTACCATTAACTCAAAGGATGTATCACAGACACTAAATACACATGTGTGATAGAAAATAACCCATTTCATTAATTATAGTCAAAATTATAATTTTGCCCCTAGAAGTGTATTACAAGTGTCAGCCAATTCTGGCTTCTAGGGCACATATATCTAACAATCTCCCACTTGTCCTAAAGCCAATTGGCTACAAGTCTAAGTCCCATCTTCTCAAGGTGGGCTTCGATCTTCTGCTGGCCCAACGGCTTTGTAAGTGGGTCTGCCACATTATCTGCGGAGTTGACTCTCTTGACCTCAACGTAACCTTTCTCAAGGTAATCGCGGATGAGATGGTATCGCCGCTCAATGTGCTTGGACTTCTGGTGAGACCTCGGCTCCTTAGCAAGGGCTATGGCGCCATTGTTGTCGCAGTAAAGAGGAATGGCATCTGATGGCATTACTCCAATTTCTGCAGCAAACTTCTTGTACCAGAATGCTTCCTTTGCAACCTCTGATGCAGCTATATATTCTGCTTCCATGGTGGAATCTGCTATCACAGTTTGCTTGGAACTCTTCCAGCTGACAGCTCCACCATTGCACACAAACAGACTTCCAGATGTCGACTTTCGATCATCTATATCGACATGAAGTCCGAGTCTGTGTATCCCTGGAACTTGGAGTTCTCCATTACCAAAGACCAACATCATATCCTTAGTTCTTCTCAAGTACTTAAGGATACATTTCACAGAAGTCCAGTGTTCTTCACCTGGATTTGACTGATATCTGCTTGTGACACTCACAGCATGGGCTATATCAGGTCGTGTACATAGCATGGCATACATGAGGCTCCCTATTGCAGAAGCATAAGGGATCTTGCTCATGCGTTCTATTTCCTCAGGTGTGCTGGGGCACATCTTCTTGGAAAGATGAATACCATGTCTGAAGGGTATTAATCCCCTCTTAGAGTTTTCCATACTAAACCTCTTTAGTACTTCCTCTATGTACATCTTCTGTGAAAGTCCTAGCATCCTATTCGGTCTATCCCTATAGACCTTAATTCCTAGAATAAAGGATGCTTCACCTAGGTCTTTCATGGAGAATTCCTTGGACAACCACATCTTGACTGATGTCAACATGGGAATATCATTCCCAATAAGGAGGATGTCATCCACGTACAATACGAGGAAGACAACAGCGCTCCCACTGACCCTTTTGAAAACACATGGTTCCTCTTCATTTTTGATGAAACCAAACTTTTTTGATCACATCATTGAAACGAGTGTTCCAGCTCCGAGATGCTTGCTTAAGTCCATATATGGACCTTTGCAGCTTGCAAACCTTGTGATCAGTATCACTGGATGTGAAACCTAGCGGCTGTTCCATATAGATATCTTCCTCAAGATATCCATTTAGGAATGCCGTTTTCACGTCCATTTGCCATATTTCATAATCGAAATAGGCTGCAACAGCAAGCAATGTGCGGATGGATTTTAGCATAGCTACCGGGGAAAAGGTATCCTGATAGTCAATGCCTTCACGTTGACTATAACCTTTTGCCACCAGTCTAGCCTTGAATGTCTCCACATTCCCATCTGCACCAATCTTTCTCTTGAAGATCCATTTACACCCAATAGGTACTATACCTTCTGGTGGATCTACCAAGGTCCAGACTTGGTTTGAGTGCATCGAGTCGATCTCTGACTTCATTGCCTCAAGCCATTTCTCGGAGTCGATATCTGATATCGCCTCGTTGTAGGTTTTGGGATCATCACCATGAGCACCATTACCTATGAGGAACATTTCCTCTACGTCCTCTGAAATAATACCTAAGTATCTTTCAGGGGGACGGGAAACTCTTTCCGATCTACGAGGTGGAGGAGGTAGTGTTCTTATTGGCTCAACCTGATTTGGTTCCACTTGGTCCTTAGCTCGTTTCTGCTTGTGAGACTTTCTCATCAAGCTTAATCTGCTTTCCAATGCCACTATCTTGAATAAACTATTTTTCAAGAAATAGATGGCATGTCGACTCACAATCACATTGTGGTCTTCTGGAATGTAGAAATAGTATCCTAATGACTCTTTAGGATATCCTATGAATCGAGCTCTAAAGGACCTAAACTCTAACTTGTCCGCTTGTTGTCTTTTGACATGAAGCCGGACAACCCCAAATTCTGAGATGACTCAGACTTGGTTTCTTACCGTGCCATATCTCATACGGTGTGGTAGGAACGGTTTTAGAGGGAACCCTATTCAGTAAATAGATTGAAGTTAATAATGAATGTCCCCAAAGAAAATCTGGGAGGTCTGTGAAGCTCATCATGGATCGAACCATATCCAATAGAGTCCGATTTCTCCGTTCTGAAACCCCGTTGAGTTGAGGTGTTCCTGGTGGAGTCCATTGAGAGACTATGCCATTTTCCTTAAGATAGTCTAGGAATTCCCGGCTAAGGTATTCACCTCCTCGATCTGATCGAAGAACCTTAATGGGTTTTTCCAGTTTGTTTTTCTACTTCATGTCTGAATTCTTTGAACTTTTCAAAAGGCTTCAGACTTATGTCTCATAAGATACACATACCCATACCTAGACAGATCATCGGTAAAGGTAATGAAGTAGACAAAATTGCCTCTAGCCGGCACATCAAATGGGCCGCACACATCAGTATGTACTAGGGCAAGGAGATCTGTGGCCCTCTCCCCATGTCCAACAAAAGGGAGTTTAGTCATTTTGCCTTGAAGACAAGATTCACAAGTTGGATATGACTCAAAAGTCAATGGACTCAATAGCCCATTTTTCTCCAATTTGTTAATCCTATCTTCTGCTATATGACCTAATCTCAGGTGCCATAGATATCTGTCGTTTGGACTATCCCTAGGTCGTTTGGCATTCACGTTTTGCTCGATAGTTAAAATAGGTACATCAATATGCAACTGATAAAGACCATTAACAAGGAAACCATTTGCAATTTTATTTCTTTCATAAAGAATGTTACAATGGTCCTTAAAGAAGGTGATCACATAACCTTCTTGTGCTAAGCATGAAACATAAATCAAATTCCTGCTAGCTGCAGGCACATAATAACAGTCTTTTAAAACTAAGTCTAAACCAGATGGTAATCGAAGAGGGTATGTTCCCACGGCTACTGCAGCAACTCTTGCTCCATTACCGATGCGTAGGATCATGTCTCCATCCCTCAGCCTCCTGCTATCCTCAAGACCCTGCATAGAAGTGCACAGATGAGCACTAGAACCAGAGTCAAGCACCCAACTGGATGCAGAAGAAACCGTAAGGTTAGACTCAATAACGAGCATACCTCCAGAAGGACCTTCCTTCTTGTTCTTCAGGGTGGCCAGGTAAGTAGGGCAGTTCCGCTTCCAATGGCCGTCGCTGTTGCAATGGAAACACTTTCCTTTGCCATCGACCTTCTTCTTTCTTCTGCCTCTTCTTCTTCTTTGATCCTTCTACCTTTTGCTTTTTCACAGACTTCTTTTTCTTTCCATAAGACTTTCTTTTGGAAGAAGTCCGTTTCCATAGCAAGAACTGAGCCTTTAGAACCTTTCATAGAAAGCTCAGCGGTAACCAGCATATTCATCAACTCGGGCCAAGGAATTCTTGAAGTTTATGCATGTGGTAATTCATGATGAATTGCCCATATGCATCAGTCAAGGATTGCAGAATAATATCGTTTCTGCAGATCCAAGTCCAACTTCACACCGAGCTTCTCAAGCTCTTCCATGTCCTTGATCATTGTCAGACAGTGATCTTGGACTGACTGCCCATCACGCATCTTAGCCTTAAAAAGTCATTTCGTGACTTGATATTTGGCTGCGCGACTCTGTTCACCAAACATCTCCTGTAGGTGAGCCAACATTTGGCGAGCAGTCCCGATATCTTCATGTTGGCGCTGGAGCTCATCAGACATCGAGCCCAACATGTAGTATCTGGCCTTATTGTCTTCGTCAATCCATTTTTCCAGAGACGCTCTCTGTTCAGTGGATGGACGAGCTGGTAAGGTGGGAGGGTCCTGGTCCAAAACATGTGTTAACTTCTCTGAACCCAAAACAATTTTGTAGTTCCTGAGCCAATCTTTATAATTGGGTCCAGTCAGTCTATGTGTGTCTAGGATACGTGCCAGTGGGTTGGACGCAGACATTTTTCCTGTAGAGAGTCAAAGATTCTAGTTAGATACTGTAATTTTGACTTGACCAATTTGTTTAGGATTTTATTTTTAAACAAATTAGCTCCCACTATTTTCTCGGATCCCTACACTCCCTCTGTAGAGATGCAAAAATCTCCACGATTGATGATTTCTAGTGGGTGGTGCGGTCTCACCAACTGACTCATCACCTCACCTAACAGTTATTGGTGATGGGTTAGCCAATGAGTGAACAACTCTTGTTCAATGATTCTCTAATCATGGTGCACCCAAACTTGGTCTCTAATTCATGAATCTCACCGTATCCGGAATATTGATCCACTCCTTAGTTAAGTCAGACCCACCATTTGCATAGACTGGGTTCCTAATTGGGTCTCTCACCGTATCCGGAATATTGAGCCCAACTCATCCTCCAGCCCATAGCATCCAATGCCTAATAGACATGGTTGCGTCTTTTCCGGTGCAACTGAGCCACTGTATCCAGCCGAGAACAATCAACCCCGGGAAGGGCCCGCACGTCTACAATGGTGGAAGACCTCAGGACTTAATCTTTTCTTAGGGAGAATTGATTCAGGTCTCATTAAACTAGACTTGGCTTAGTCATAACAATTATGACTAACCTAGTGGCATGGGTCAGCTCGGATTATTGACCACCTCAGATCAGAACTGTGTCAACAGATATGGCCAGGTAAGTGAGACCGGTGGAAGGAATATGCCGTTAACTCGCACAAGAACGCATTCAGGTCGAGTAGCTTCCAATTAAAAACCAGTCGGTCGTCTGTGCCAAACTTACCTTAGACACCAAATTGTTGAGTCAGAACCAATTGGGTTAGCCTACAATCCAGACTCTAACCTCTGAGCCTAATTAGGTCTTGCTTGATCGTCACTCATGTGACTCGATCTTGACCCAGACTTAATCCTATTAGGCTGGTCAATTTAAGCATTGTTGATCCCATCTAACCAACTCTTGATTCGGTTTGATCAACCGCTTAGACCTAATTGAGCTACCCAAGCCCGAACCCAGTATTATGAATATGTCTTAGATCTGAAAATTCTCAATTTTAGACCTAATTAATATTCCATAAACTTAATTCTTAATTAAGTTGGGTTCATAAACAAAATATGCACAATAAATCCTAGGGTTTCAGGATCTAGGGTTTTGCAGAAAGTAAGTTTTGGGTTTCTGATTAAGGACGAACACGCAGCACCCCTACACGTCATAAGAACACCCCATCGAATGGGAAGGAGAGGGCCTTTAAACCCTTCTTCGTTCTTATGACCGGACGGCCAAGAGGAACGCCTTAATCAGGAACATGTGATAATCTACAAAACTAGTTAGATCTATATCATATATCTCATATATAAAATTTAGATCTAATCAAGGCATATTTTGCATACATCTCATGTATCATAATCATGCATATTTTTAGATCTAAATTATCTCATAATATAATCTAAAAAATTAGATTTAAATTGATCTATAATCAAAATAAATTCTAATCTAGACAATTATGTAGAACTATTCTACAACTAGTCTAGTCATGCATCTATCATATCTCATATGATATTTAAAATTAAATAATTTTTATTTTATTTTTATCAGATGTTATTATAACACTTATAATATCAAAAAATAGTAAATAAGAAGATCTAAAATATGATTTAATCAAATTAAATCAAAGACATGCAAAACTATTCTATAGAACTATTCTATTCTAGAACTAGTCATGCATATCTTCATGTTTAGATCCAAATCATTTAATTTTAATTTTTAATTTCAGATCTGATCACATCTCATGTGACATCTGAAATCATTTATTTTAAATTAAAATAAAATTAAAATCAGATCTAAACAATTTGAAACCATGGCTCTGATACCAGTTGAAGGAAAAATCCTGATTTCCCGGGTCCAGGTTCGTCCAGATCTGATTAGATCAAGAGATATATTTCAAAAATTTTCTCTTGACCTTAATCAGATCTTGATATGTTTCAGATCTGATTCTTATTATTTTAACAAATAAAATAAAATAAGATAAATTAAATCAAATTTAATTTACCTGATTTGGGTAATCCTATTACCCTGTAGATGATCCTGATTGCAGCGGAAGGTTCTGGATCTTAGCCACGCAAGCGCCTGGCCTCTACCGGTATCCACTCGGGTTGGATCTGGAGATCCTCTTCTTCTCTATCACACCTCCAAAAATCAGATCTGGATCTGATCTGGAGGATCTTCAAAACTCTTTTGAAGATCTGCAGTCGTCCTTTTGCAGCAGCGCAGCCTTCTTGCTTTTGATCGCCTTTCCTTGATCTGAATCGCACCAAACTAAGTCCAAAACACTTTTGGACGTGGAGAGCAAGGGAGAGAACTAGAGGCATGGAGATGGAGAAGGAGAGAGGCAGCCTTGTGGGCGTGGGAAATCTCATTGAATTCTCTTAATTAGGGTTGGGCGCAGGGTCTTATTTATAGACCTCTTGTGATCCAACTCCTCTTCCTCTCAACCAATCACAACCCTTTGTGAAATCAGATCTAAATCTGATTGGTTGAAATAGAGACCCCTGGATTCCTCCTTAGAGGGTGCCTAAGACTCAGTCAAACTGGATTCTTAGTAGAACTCTAAGATTGGAATCCAAGAAGAACTCTGATTGGAATCCAAAGAGGAGGTGGAGTCCAACTTGAGTCCCTCCTAGGGACTCCTAGGCGCCTCCTACTTGGGCTCACGCCACCCTTGGCGTGCGCCCTTCTCCTTGCCAGGTTCTGGCAGGGGGACAAAGCCCCCACCAGCTCTCCAATAGGTGCATGACATGTGGTCAAAAGTCAAAGGGTCAATGGTCAATGTTTGACCAGTCAACGGTAGACTTTTGACCAAAGTCAAAGAACAAGAAATGGCAGGTGACCAAAAATGGCAGGTAATGTCTCAATGTCTTACAAATAAGACAACCTATTCTGACTTGGACAACCTCCAGTCAGACCATATGAAGGCCTCTGATTGAGCACAAACTCCTTTGGCTCAGTCAGGACAACTTATTTATGATAGTAAAAGAAGAACGTTAGGTTCAATCGAGTGCTAGCACGATTTCCTTGAACCTAATTGAATCTCATTCAGATCAATTGAACTAGATCAGTTCAATTGATGATCACCAGATTCAAACCCTTGTTTGTGTGACCCAGTTAGGTTCAGTTCTGTATGGTAATGGGATATGTCATGATCTCTATCATAGACATCATCGAAACTCCTTTCGATGGATCAGAACTCTTCTGATTCGAACAGCTAGAATGATCGATCATCTAAATCATTCTAATTGCTCCCAAAATCCACCAGTGACACCTAGCAGTATATGGTGGCAACCCATCAGAGCTGAATGCGAACCTCTTGGTGCAGCTACCTGTGTGATTCAGTTCTTCTATCTTGAGCCCCGATCAGATTAGGGTTAAGGTGAACTCGTCAAACCCTAGTCTCTGTCATATGATGTAATCATTCGATTCGAGTCCAATGTGAAAATCTAAATAGAAACTCTTTCTATTATTTCACTCTACCATGGCCATGGATTTCTGGACTTGATTCTCATGATCATCATAGGGCTACTCCTCTACCACCGAGGTAGATAGATCCCATCTTGATGCAATCCAGTTCCTACAATGAACATGCTATAGCCAACATACACCTCAGGGTTCCATATGGCTAGGAGACCGAGTAATGGTGTAGTCAAACTATAACACCCTCAAGGTGAACTGCCGATGCATCTCAGGTCAAAGAACCAGACACACTACTGCAGCATCGAGTCAGTCATTGACGAGAAGGTAGACTTCCTAATGACTACTCGAGGTGGTCACGCTCAGTGCCCTCGTTCTCTAACGAGTACCTGTACTCTCGCTCCGGTGTCTCCACACCGTAGACTCAAGACTCATCTACTAAAGAGAAGCGATCGTACACCAACCTTCCGGATCAATCACCATCCTCGTGATGATCCTATGGTCGGGAGCTGTTTATGAGTTAATAATGATTATTCATGTCTTAAATTTTCAACTCTTGAAAATATGAATTATCATTACCATTAACTCAAAGGATGTATCACAGACACTTTCAAATACACACTATGATAGAAAATAATTTATTTTATTATTTATAGTTAAAATTATAATTTTACCCTTAGATATGTATTACAAGTGTCAGCCAATTCTGGCTTCTAGGGCACACATATCTAATAATCTAGTCAGATCAGACTAATCCCCTGTATCTGCGCTTCAGATCTATTTCAGATCATATTTTTTATTATGATCTATGATCTAATATTAAGGATTTTAGATGTTACAATAGATGTGATTAGATCTAAAATTGAAAGGATTAAAAATTTTAGATTCATATCAATCTTGTATGAGATGAATATCTAGACTAGGTTTAGAATTATACTATAAGTAGTCTAGTGCTAATTTTCTTTTTGATATGATTAATTTTTTTTAGATCTTTATTCTTCTATTTTTTGATGTTATAAATATTATAATTATATATAAAAATAGAAAATAAAATTTTTAATTTTTATATGAGATATGAATGAAGCATGCCTAGACTAGTTGTAGAATAGTTCTATGATTCATCTAGAATAGATTTTATTTTGATATGATCAATATAAAATTTATTTTTTAGATATTATATGTGATGTATCAGATCTACAAGCATATATTTAGAATTTAATGATTAATACATGAGATGTATACAGAATGTGCATATTTAGATCTATGACTTTATATGAGATATATGTTATAGATTTATTATTTTATAGTGTAGTAATTATTTTTGATTAAGGCATTCTCCTTGGTCGTCCAGTCATAAGAGTAAAGTAGGATTTAAAGGCCCTCTCCTTCAATTCGATGGGATGCTCTTATTGATAGATATGTGTGCCCTAGAAGCCAGAATTGGCTGACACTTATAATATACTTCTAGAGATAAAATTATAATTTTAACTATAAATAATAAAATAGGTTATTTTATATCATAAATGCGTATTTAGTGTCTATAATACATCCCTTGAGTTAATGGTAATAATAGTTCATATTTTCAAGAGTTGAAATTTTAAGACATGAATTTTTCTTATTAACTCATAAAATGCTTCCGATCGTAGGATCATCATGAGGATGGTGATTGATCCAGAAGGTTGGTGTACAATCTCTTTTTTATAGTAGATGAATCTTGAGTCTATGGTATAGAGACACCGAAGCGAGAGTATAGGTACTCGTTAGGGAACGAGGGCATTGAGCGTGACCATCTCGAGCAGTTATAAGGAAGTCCACCTTCTCATCGATGACTGACTCGATGCTGCAGTAGTGTGTCTGGTTCTTTGACCTGAGGTGCATCGGCAGTTCACCTTGAGGGTGTTATAGTTTGACTACACCATGACTCGGTCTCCTAGCCATTCGGAACCTGAGGTGTATGTTGGCTATAGCATGTTCATTGTAGGAACTGGATTGCATCAAGATGGAATCTATCTACCTCGGTGGTAGAGGAGCAGCCCTATGATGATCATGAGAATCAAGTCCAGAAGCCCATGGCCATGGCAGAGTGAAATAATAGAAAGAGTTTCTATTTAGATTTTCACATTGGACTTAAATCGAAATGATTACAATCATATGACAGAAACTAGGGTTTGACGAGTTCACCTTAACCCTAATCTGATCGGGGCTCAAGATAGAAGAACTTAATCACACAGGTAGCTGCACCAAGAGGTTCGCATTTTCAGCTCTGATGGGTTGCCACCATATACTGCTAGGTGTCACTGGTGGATTTTGGGAGCAATTAGAATGATTTAGATGATCGATCATTCTAGCTGTTCGTAAATCAGAAGAGTTCTGATCCATCGAAAGGTTTCGATTTCGATGATGTCATGATAGAGATCATGACATATCCCATTACCATACAGAACTGAACCTAACTGGGTCACACAAACAAGGGTTTGAATCTGGTGATCATCAATTGAACTAATCTAGTTCAATTGATCTGAATGAGATTCAATTAGGTTCAAGAAAATCGTGCTAGCACTCGATTGAACCTAACGTTCTTCTTTTACTATCATAAATAAGTTGTCCTGACTGAGCCAAAGGAGTTTGTGCTCAATCAGAGGCCTTCATACCTGGTCTGACTGGAGGTTGTCCAAGTCAGAAAAGGGTTGTCTTAATTTATGTAAAATTGAGACAATTACCTGCCATTTTTGGTCACCTGCCATTTCTTGTTCTTTGACTTTGGTCAAAAGTCTACCGTTGACTGGTCAAACGTTGACCATTGACACTTTGACTTTTGACCACATGTCATGCACCTATTGGAGAGCTGGTGGGGGCTTGTCCCCCTGCCAGAACCTGGCAAGGAGGAAGGGCGCATGCCAAGGGAGGCGTGCGCCCAATGATAGGAGATGCCTAGGAGTCCTTGTTGGACAGATAGGACTCCAGGTTGCCCTTCTTGGATTCCAACTTAGAGGTTCTACTAAGGGACTCTGCTTTGATCAGGTCTTAGGCACCACTCTAAGGATGATTTGAGGGGGCTCTCATCTGATTGGATCAGATGATGTCATCCCACCAATCAGATTTAGATCTGATTTCACAAAGGGTTGTGATTGGTTGGGATGATGTGGCACTTGCATGGCGTAGTAGGATCTATAAATAAGACCCTGTCTGCACCAAGCCCTTTCAAGAGAATCAACCCATAGCCCATGCCCAAGGCTGCCCCTCTCCCTCCTCCATGCCATATCTTTTGGTCCTCTCTCTCCTCTTCCACGCCCAAGGAGGTTTTGGGCTCCAGTTTGGTGCGATCTAGATCAAGAGAAAGGCGATCGAGAAAGGAAGAAGGCAGCACTGCTGCAAGAGGACGACTTCTAGATCTTCAAAAGAAGTTTTGAAGATCCTCCAAATCAGATCCAGATCTGATATTTTGGAGAGTGTGATAGAAGAAGAAGAAGGATCTCTAGATCCAGCCCGAGTGGATACCGGTAGAGGCCAGGCACTTGCATGGCTAAGATCCAGAACCTTCAGCTGCAATCAGTAGGATCATCACAGGATAATCTGGATTACCCAACAAAAGGTAAAACTTAAATTAAATTTAATTTATCTTTTTTATTTTATTTATTAAAATCTAATAAAATTAGATCTGAAAATATCTTAGATCTGATTAGATTCAAAAGAAAATTTTTAAAATATCTCTCTTGATCTAATTAGATCTGAATGAACCTGACCCAAAAAATCTAAATTTTCCCTTCAATTGGTATCAGAGCCAGGTTCTCCTAAATTATTTAGATCTGATTTTAACTTAATTTTAATCTAATAATTAGATGATGTTAGATATCACATGAGATGTGATTAGATTTAAAATTAAAAAAATTAAAATTAAATAATTTAGATTTAAGTTTTACAAGATGCATGACTAGTTGTAAAATAGAATTATTCTATACATAGTCTTGCATGTTCATAATTTAATTTGATTAAGTTATAATTTTAGATCTATTTATTTACTATTTTTTGATGTTATAAGTGTTATAATAACATCTAAAAAATAGTAAATAAAAATTATTTAATTTTAAATATCATATGAGATATGATAGATGCATGTCTAGACTAGTTGTAGAATAGTTCTACATAATTATCTAGATTAGAATTTATTTTGATTAGATCAATTTAAATCTAATTTTTTAGATTATTATGGATAATTTAGATCTGAAAACATGCATGATTCGATACATGAGATGTATGCAAAATATGCCTTGAAAGTTAGATCTAATTTGTATATGAGATATATGATATAGATCTAAACTAGTTTTGTAGTATTACATGTTCCTGATTAAGGCTGTTCCTCTTGGCCGTCCGGTCATAAGAACGAAGAAGGGTTTAAAGGCCCTCTCTTCCCATTCGATGGGGTGTTCTTATGATGTGTAGGGGTGCTGCGTTTCGTCCTTAATCAGAAATCCAAAACTTACTTTCTGCAAAATCCCTAGATCCTGAAACCCTAGGATTTATTGTGCATATTTTGTTTATGAACCCTAAACTTAATTAAGAATTAAGATTATGGAAATATAATTAGGTCTAAAATTGAGAATTTTTAGATCTAAGACATATTCATAATAATTGGGTTCGGGCTTGGGTAGCTCAATTAGGTCTAAGCGGTTGATCAAACCGAATCAAGAGTTGGTTAGATGGGATCAACAATGCTTAAATTGACCAGCCTAATAGGATTAAGTCTGGGTCAAGATCGAGTCACGAAGTGATCGATCAAGCAAGACCTAATTAGGCTCAGTGGTTAGAGTCTGGATTGTAGGCTAACCCAATTGGTTCTGGCTCAATAATTTGGTGTCTAAGGTAAGTTTGGCAGATACGATCCGACTGATTTTTAATTGGAAGCTACTCGACCTGAATGCGTTCTTATCGAGTTAATGGCATATTCCTTCCACCGGTCTCACTTACCTGGCCATATCTGTTGACTCAGTTCCTGATCTGAGGTTGGTCAATAATCCGAGCTAACCCATGCCACTAGGTTAGTCATAATTGGTTATGACTATGTCAAGTCTAGTTTAATGAGACCTGAAATCAAATCTTCCCTAAGAAAAGATTAAGTCTAAGGTCTTCCACCATTGTAGATGTGCGGGCCCTTCCCGGGGTTGATTGTTCTCGGCTGGTACAGTGGCTCAGTTGCACCAGGAAGATGCAACCATGTCTATTAGGCATTGGATGCTATGGGCTGGAGGATGGATTGGGCTCAATATTCTGGATACGGTGAGAGACTCAATTAGGAATCCAATCTATGCAAATGGTGGGTCTGACTTAACTAAGGAGTGGATCAATATTTCGGGCATGGTGAGATTCATGAATTAGAGACCAAGTTTGGGTACACCATGATTAGAGAATCATTGAACAAGAGTTGTTCACTCATTGGCTAACCCATCACCAATAACTGTTAGGTGAGGTGATGAGTCAGTTGGTGGGACCGCACCACCCACTAGAAATCATTAATCATGGAGATTTTTGCATCTCTACAGAGGGAGTTAGGGATCCAAGAAAATAGTGAGCTAATTTATTTAAAAATAAAATTAAACTTGGTAAGCTCTTTAGGACATTGGGAGATTGTTAGATATATGTGCCCTAGAAGCCAGAATTGGCTGACACTTGTAATACACTTCTAGGGGCAAAATTGTAATTTTGACTATAATTAATGAAATGGGTTATTTTCTATCACACATGTGTATTTAGTGTCTGTGATACATCCTTTGAGTTAATGGTAATGATAATTCATATTTTCAAGAGTTGAAAATTTAAGACATGAATAATCATTATTAACTCATAAACAGCTCCCGACCATAGGATCATCACGAGGATGGTGATTGATCCGGAAGGTTGGTGTACGATCGCTTCTCTTTAGTAGATGAGTCTTGAGTCTACGGTGTGGAGACACCGGAGCGAGAGTACAGGTACTCGTTAGAGAACGAGGGCACTGAGCGTGACCACCTCGAGTAGTCATTAGGAAGTCTACCTTCTCGTCAATGACTGACTCGATGCTGCAGTAGTGTGTCTGGTTCTTTGACCTGAGATGCATCGGCAGTTCACCTTGAGGGTGTTATAGTTTGACTACACCATTACTCGGTCTCCTAGCCATATGGAACCCTGAGGTGTATGTTGGCTATGAGCATGTTCATTGTAGGAACTGGATTGCATCAAGATGGGATCTATCTACCTCGGTGGTAGAGGAGCAGCCCTATGATGATCATGAGAATCAAGTCCAGAAATCCATGGCCATGGTAGAGTGAAATAATAGAAAGAGTTTCTATTTAGATTTTCACATTGGACTCGAATCGAATGATTACATCATATGACAGAGACTAGGGTTTGACGAGTTCACCTTAACCCTAATCTGATCGGGGCTCAAGATAGAAGAACTGAATCACACAGGTAGCTGCACCAAGAGGTTCGCATTCAGCTCTGATGGGTTGCCACCATATACTGCTAGGTGTCACTGGTGGATTTTGGGAGCAATTAGAATGATTTAGATGATCGATCATTCTAGCTGTTCGAATCAGAAGAGTTCTGATCCATCGAAAGGAGTTTCGATGATGTCTATGATAGAGATCATGACATATCCCATTACCATACAGAACTGAACCTAACTGGGTCACACAAACAAGGGTTTGAATCTGGTGATCATCAATTGAACTGATCTAGTTCAATTGATCTGAATGAGATTCAATTAGGTTCAAGGAAATCGTGCTAGCACTCGATTGAACCTAACGTTCTTCTTTTACTATCATAAATAAGTTGTCCTGACTGAGCCAAAGGAGTTTGTGCTCAATCAGAGGCCTTCATATGGTCTGACTGGAGGTTGTCCAAGTCAGAATAGGTTGTCTTATTTGTAAGACATTACCTGCCATTTTTGGTCACCTGCCATTTCTTGTTCTTTGACTTTGGTCAAAAGTCTACCGTTGACTGGTCAAACGTTGACCATTGACCCTTTGACTTTTGACCACATGTCATGCACCTATTGGAGAGCTGGTGGGGGCTTGTCCCCCTGCCAGAACCTGGCAAGGAGAAGGGCGCACGCCAAGGGTGGCGTGAGCCCAAGTAGGAGGCGCCTAGGAGTCCTTGTTGGACAAGGACTCCACCTCCCTTTTGGATTCCAATCAGAGTTCTACTAAGAATCCAGTTTGACTGGTCTTAGGCGCCCTCTAAGGAGGAATCCAGGGGTCTCTATTCCAACCAATCAGATTTAGATCTGATTTCACAAAGGGTTGTGATTGGTTGAGAGGAAGAGGAGTTGGATCACAAGAGGTCTATAAATAAGACCCTGCGCCCAACCCTAATTCCTAAGTGAATTGAATAGAGATTTCCCACGTCCAAGGCTGCCTCTCCCCTCCTTCTCCATGCCATACTCTCTTCTCCCCTTGCTCTCC
>QRFJ01006219.1:0-58570 GCA_006176705.1 Cocos nucifera | reverse complement strand
TTTTTATTATTAAAAAAAAAAATTTTTAGTGCATGACACATACTGGACATAGTAACTTACTACCTTTAGATCCAGAAATTGAAAGAACCATTAGAAGACTACAACAAGAGAGAAACATGGCAGCTGAAGATCCTAACGACATCAATCTAGGATTGGATATGGCGATCGAAGGATAGCATGAAGCTATTCGACCAGTACATCATTCATTAAAAGATTATATCACACCATCTGTAGCCGATGCAGCTTCGAGCATCAGGAGACCGCCTGTACGAGCAAACAACTTCGAAATAAAATCGACGATGATCCAAATGATTCAATCAACTATCCAATTTAGTGGATACGTGCATGATGATCCGAATGCCCATATTTCTAATTTTCTTAAACTTTGCGATACTTTTAAAATTAATTCGGTGTCGGATGATGCTATTAGATTAAGATTATTTCCTTTCTCTTTATGGGACAAAGCTAAGAGTTGGCTTCATTCTCTTCCTATAGGTTCTATCACAACTTGGGATGTCCTAGCCCAAAAATTCTTAGCCAAGTACTTTCCACCTTCCAAGACTGCTAAGATGCGCAACGATATTACTTCTTTTATGTAGATGGACATGGAGACACTATATGAGGCTTGGGAGCATTTCAAGGAACTACTGAGGAGATGTCCACATCATCAACTACCCGTATGACTTTAGGTACAAACTTTCTATAATGGTTTATCTCCTACTAATCGATCTATGATTGATGCAGCAGTAGGAGGAACCATTAATCAAAAAATGGAGGAAGAAGCCTTCAATCTGATCGATGAGATGGCATCAAATAGCTATCAATGGCAGACAGAGCGCATGATGCCAAAAAGACTAGCAGCTGTGCAGGGAGTAGATTGCGTGCCAACTTTACTAGCTGAAATTGCAGCCCTTAGAGCCGAAGTCAACAACTTAAAGGGAACAGCTATGCATGTTCAGAGCATTACTTGTGACCTATGTGGAGGAGGACACGATACGAGCAATTGCCAGACAGGTAATCCTTTTGCTAAAACAACTGATACAGCTAATTATATTGGTAATTTTTTCAGGCCGCAACAAAACAATCCCTACTCCAACACATACAATCAAGGGTGGAGGCAGCACCCAAATTTCTCATGGAGCAATCAAAATGCAGCACAACAGCCACCCCGGGATTCCAAGTACCTGAAAAGAAGTCCAACATGGAAGAGCTGATGGTCAAATTTATGCAAAACCAAGAAGCAACTATAAAAAATTTGGAAGCCAAACTTAGGCAGGACCAAACAGCAGCAATTCGAAACTTGGAGATGCAAATAGGTCAAATGGCTAAGATAATCTCCGAGAGACCTCAAGGATCCTTGCCAAGCAATATGGAGACAAATCCAAGGGAGCAAGTCAATGCTATCACCCTAAGAAGTGGTACAAAGCTGGAGGAGCCTACATCAGAAGAAAGAGACTGAAGAGCCAACTACAAATAAGGAACCATCAACTAAAATTCATCAGTCACCAAAACAACCAGCAGATGGATGGTCTCCAGGTATACGATTTGCTGATCCAAATGTGAAGCCCTACGTGCCGCCACTACCATTCCCAGAGAGACAAATACAGCATCCAGATAAGGAATTTTCTAACTTTTTCAAAATTTTAAAGAATTTACATATTAATATTTCTTTTGTAGATGCTATTACTCAAATGCCCAGGTATGCCAAGTTTCTCAAAGAAATCTTAACAAATAAGAAAAAGCTGAAGGAGCATGAGAGAATAAATTTGAATGAAGAATGCTCAGCAATACTTCAAAATAAATTACCATAGAAGTTAAAAGATCCAGGGAGTTTTACTATCCCCTGCATTATTGGTGATTGTAGTTTTGATAAAGTTTTATGTGATTTAGGAGCAAGCATTAATCTCATGCCTTTTTCTATTTTCAGGAAGCTGGGTCTAGGAGAACCAAAGCCTACCACTATTACTCTTCAATTAGCCGACAGATCCATTAAATATCCAAGAGGTATAGTGGAGGATGTCTTGGTAAAGGTAAACAAGTTTATTTTTCCTGTTGATTTTATTGTTCTTGATATGAAAGAAGATTATGATGTACCCCTTATTTTAGGGAGACCCTTTTTAGCTACTGGAGGAGCTTTAATAGATGTTTAACAAGAAAAATTAATTCTTAGAGTTCCAAGACAAACAAGTTACTTTTAATATTTTCAAAGATACTAAACAAATCCTGATGATAATCAAACTTATTTTCTAATTGATATTATTGACAATCCATTATATGAGAATTCTATAGAAAATAGGTTTGAGACTATAAAAGCGAGCAATGTCAAATTGAAAAAAGATGCAATCAAACATGAAAGTAATCCAATTGACGTGGCACCAGATTGATCCACTTTAGAATTCAAAGAAAGTCAAGCTGAAGACTATAAATCAGAACTACTAGATAGGTTATTTCTTTTCTTTTTAATTTTGATCATTTTTTTTCTTTTATTTTTCAGTAATTTATGGTTGCTCTTTTACTACTCTGGTGTGTATTTTCAATTTTGCAAAAAAATCAATGAGAGCTCAAGCAAAATTTCAAAGCTCCAAAGAACCAGACTAAACCAAATCAGGTGTATTCCTTCCTATCCTTTATTGCACCCTTTATTTTTCTTTCTCCTTTAAGACAATGTAGAATAAGTTAAAAAAAAAAAAATCATGTGTCAAGAAGAAAATCTTGAGCAAGATAAACTGGATAAGTGATAAAAGATAGAATTATTTGCTAATGAATGTAATGAGTTAAAGAAGTAGATTAGTTGGTCAACTTTTAGCAGCCTACTTAGGTCATTAAAAGATTATTAGCACTTCTAATTGCACATGCACACTAACAAGGCAAAGTAGGTATTGATTATAAGGCCAACTGAGGATTCAATTATCACTAAAAATTGATAATTAATATACATTCTAATCAAAGAAACTTGAATTTAAGGAAAGAGCTACCTGCCTAAAAATAAAGTGCAAAAGATAGAGTATATGTGGATTGCCCAAAGCCTAGTAACTGGGTCTCTACACCTAGGTCAAGTGTGAAAATTCATGTAAAATGGTGAAGGAAAGGCCTAGGATGCTCAGCACAAAAAAAAAAAAAAAAAAAAGAAAAAAGAAAAGGCAGTGTGAAAGCTACCTTAATTCATGAGTATAAAATTGAGAATGTATAGAAAATTGACCAAAATAGGTGATAAGAGAGGATACTTTTGTTCTTTTAATTTAATACTGAAATGCTAAAGTTAGCCATCATGAACATAAGTACTATAGATCTTTGATGTATTTTAAGAAAGTTTTTAATTTATTGACTGAAAAATTTGCTTCTGAAGCTCAATGCTTAGTTAGCAGTATTTTCTAAACTTTTTGATTAGTCCTAGATTTTATCTTTGTGGATAATCTTATTGAAACATGGTATTAAAAAAACACTAGACTAGCAATGACTAAGTTGGGGTGTGATAAGTGGTAAAAATATACTAATAAAAGTATTAAATTATAAAATAAATTAATCTATTTTTTTAGAAATTGATACTTTTATTAATCTTATGTAGGAAAAGAAGGCCACCAATGTGAAGATCTTATTTTTCTGGTTCAGATGAAAAAAATTTCAGGCAAAACGGACTTCAAACGAGCCCAGAATTGAATTTCAAAAAAAAAAAAAAAAAAAATCGCCGACGCAACGCTGACGTCAGCATTTTTCGCGGCGCACGGTGGACCATCTGAAGGGTATTTTAGGAATTTCACAGCAAAGAGCGCGCTCTGATTGGCTGAAGAACGCGGCGGTCCATGCAACACCGGGCTCGCGCATGGTCCATGGAGGGCAATTTGGGAAATTTCTGGCTGATCCAACGGGCGGTTTTCACTGAAAGCTTGATCGGACGGCCGAAATGAAGGTGCTGATGGATGGCATCCGCAGCTCCCGATCGAGATCCAACGGCTGAGATTCATCCCGACGTTAAACTAATAGATCAGAAGGCCTTCTTTCAATGCGATCGGATGGCCCAGATTTGATCCAACGGTTGATCCAACGGCTGATATTAAATCCGACTTGATCTGGGTTATTTTAAGGGATTTTTGAGTGGTTTTTGGACCGTTTGATCAACATCTAACGGCCAGAATTATCCAGATCTTAATTTGAGTTGTTTTGGGAGTCTTAAACCTAATTTTTGATGGATTTTGGGGGAAATCAAACTCTTTATCTATAAAAACCTATGTTGTCGTGAAAAAAAAATAAGAAGAAATCAGAGAGAGACAAAGAGAGAGACGGGGAGAGAGAGAGAGGGAAAAGAGAGAGAGAGAGAGAGAGAAAGAAAGAGGAGAGAGGTAGAAAAAAGAAAAGTGATTTGTGAGAAAATCAAAAAAGGATTTTTGATTTTTCTTCGACGATCAAGACATCGATCAAGGAGCCTCTTCTTCTTCGCCAAGTTCTCCACATCAAGAGCAGCAGACAATCAATTTCAGCAATCAAACAGTCTAATTTCTCTATGCTTTTTATTTTATTTGCTATTTTTGAACTTGTTATCATGAACTAAATTTTCTTTTACTAAGGCTAAGGTGTAGCCACTCTTTTGATGCAATATTCAGTATGATTTATTTTTAAATTTTATTCATGAGGAGTATATAAATCTGATCTTAATGCTTTTAGATTACTGGCCATCTTCTAATTGATCTGATGAACATAGATGTTACGGACCAAGTACATCTATGTTAATGCTTCTTGATTATATACCTTGTATTATGAATCAAATTAGAATTCATATGCATGCGGAAATTTTAGTGCGCTTTGGACGCAGCGTATTTTAATTAGAGGGTTTCACAAAACCTAATGCATTAATATTTATTTAAATTACACCTGGACCAAAGGATAATTAATAAATATTAATAGTTTTGCTATGCCTGGACCAAAGGGATAGTGAATAAATTAGGAGACTCCACCGTCACATGAAATAAAATTAATCTAAAAATCTGAATATTGTATTGACTGAGTTGGTGAACCGATTGCCTTAGTAATCCATTGCTCTTGAGTTTAAAATCCTAATAATTTACACTCTCTCTATTTTAATTAAAAACTTTTAATTATTTTTTTTATTTTTTCTTTAATTTCTTATTCTCATAAATCGATCTTCTAAATAAAGCATAGGAAAGAGCTTTTCAGTACTTATTTTTCCAATCCTCTAGGGATGATACTCTACTCATTCACTTTATTACTTGATCGACTGGTGCACTTGCCATAGCTATAAATTAGCACGCATCAAGTTTTTGGCACCGTTGCCGGGGATTGTGTCTAAAATAATATTAAAATTTTGATCCTAGCTTTACTTTAGAAATTTATTTTTAATTTTTATTATTAAAAAAAAAAAAATTTAGTGCATGACACGTACTGGACATAGTAACTTACTACCTTTAGATCCAGAAATTGAAAGGAACCATTAGAAGACTACAACAAGAGAGAAACATGGCAGCTGAAGATCCTAACGACATCAATCTAGGATTGGATATGGCGACTGAAGGACAGCATGAAGCTATTCGACCAGTACATCATCCATTAAATGATTACATCACACCATCTGTAGCCGATGCAGCTTCGAGCATCAGGAGACCGCCTGTACGAGCAAACAACTTCGAAATAAAATCGGCGATGATCCAGATGATTCAATCAACTGTCCAATTCAGTGGACACGTGCATGATGATCCGAATGCCCATATTTCTAATTTTCTTGAACTTTGTGATACTTTTAAAATTAATGGGGTGTCGGATGATGCTATTAGATTAAGGTTATTTCCTTTCTCTTTATGGGATAAAGCTAAAAGTTGGCTTCATTCTCTTCCTGCAGGTTCTATCACAACTTGGGATGTCCTAGCCCAAAAATTCTTAGCCAAGTACTTTCCACCTTCCAAGACTGCCTAAGATGCGCAACGATATCACTTCTTTTATGCAGATGGACATGGAGACACTATATGAGGCTTGGGAGCATTTCAAGGAACTGCTGAGGAGATGTCCACATCATCAACTACCCGTATGGCTTCAGGTACAAACTTTCTATAATGGTTTATCTCCTACTAATCGATTCTATGATTGATGCAGCAGCAGGAGGAACCATTAATCAAAAAATGGAGGAAGAAGCTTTCGATCTGATCGATGAGATGGCATCAAATAGCTATCAATGGCAGACAGAAGCGTATGATGCCAAAAAGACTAGCAGCTGTGCAGGGAGTAGATTGCGTGCCAACCTTACTAGCTGAAATTGCAGCCCTTAGAGCCGAAGTCAACAACTTAAAGGGAACAGCTATGCATGTTCAGAGCATTACTTGTGACCTGTGTGGAGGAGGACACGATACGAGCAATTGCCAGACAGGTAATCCTTTTGCTAAAACAACTGATACAGCTAATTATATTGGTAATTTTTTTAGGCCGCAACAAAACAATCCCTACTCCAACACATACAATCAAGGGTGGAGGCAGCACCCAAATTTCTCATGGAGCAATCAAAATGCAGCACAACAGCCACCCCCGGGATTCCAAGTACCTGAAAAGAAGTCCAACATGGAAGAGCTGATGGTCAAATTTATGCAAAACCAAGAAGCAACTATAAAAAATTTGGAAGCCAAACTTAGGCAGGACCAAACAGCAGCAATTCGAAACTTGGAGATGCAAATAGGTCAAATGGCTAAGATAATCTCCGAGAGACCTCAAGGATCCTTGCCCAGCAACATGGAGACAAATCCAAGGGAGCAAGTCAATGCTATCACCTTAAGAAGTGGTACAAAGTTAGAGGAGCCACATCAGAAGAAAGAGACTGAAGAGCCAACTACAAATAAGGAACCATCAACTCAAATTCGTCAGTCACCAAAACAACCAGCAGATGGATGGTCTCCAGGTATACGATTTGCTGATCCAAATGTGAAGCCCTACGTGCCGCCACTACCATTCCCAGAGAGACAAATACAGCATCCAGATAAGGAATTTTCTAACTTTTTCAAAATTTTAAAGAATTTACATATTAATATTCCTTTTGTAGATGCTATTACTCAAATGCCCAGGTATGCCAAGTTTCTCAAAGAAATCTTAACAAATAAGAAAAAGCTGAAGGAGCATGAGAGAATAAATTTGAATGAAGAATGCTCAGCAATACTTCAAAATAAATTACCACAGAAGTTAAAAGATCCAGGGAGTTTTACTATCCCCTTGCATTATTGGTGATTGTAGTTTTGATAAAGTTTTATGTGATTTAGGAGCAAGCATTAATCTCATGCCTTTTTCTATTTTCAGGAAGCTGGGTCTAGGAGAACCAAAGCCTACCACTATTACTCTTCAATTAGCCGACAGATCCATTAAATATCCAAGAGGTATAGTGGAGGATGTCTTGGTAAAGGTAAACAAGTTTATTTTTCCTGTTGATTTTATTGTTCTTGATATGGAAGAAGATTATGATGTACCCCTTATTTTAGGGAGACCCTTTTTAGCTACTGGAGGAGCTTTAATAGATGTTCAACAAGAAAAATTAATTCTTAGAGTCCAAGATGAACAAGTTACTTTTAATATTTTCAAAGATACTAAACATCCTGATGATAATCAAACTTATTTTCTAATTGATATTATTGACAATCCATTATATGAGAATTCTGTAGAAAATAGGTTTGAGACTATAAAAGCGAGCAATGTCAAATTGAAAGAGGACTCGATCAAACATGAAAGTATTCCAATTGAAGTGGCACCAGATTGATCCACTTTAGAACTCAAAGAAAGTCAAGCTGAAGACTATAAATCAGAACTACTAGATAGGTTGTTTCTTTTCTTTTTAGTTTTGATCATTTTTCTTTTCTTTTATTTTTCAGTAATTTGTTGTTGCTCTTTTACTGCTCTGGTGTGTATTTTCAATTTTGCAGAAAAATCAATGAGAACTCAAGCAAAATTTCAAAGCTCCAAAGAACCAGACTGAACCAAATCAGGTGTATTCCTTCCTATCCTTTATTACATCCTTTATTTTTCTTTCTCCTTTAAGACAATGTAGAATAATATATATATAAAAAAAAAAATCATGTGTCAAGAAGAAAATCTTGAGCAAGATAAACTGGATAAGTGATAAAAGATAGAATTATTTGCTAATGAATGTAATGAGTTAAAGAAGTAGATTAGTTGGTCAACTTTTAGCAGCCTACTTAGGTCATTAAAAGATTATTAGCACTTTTTATTGCACATGCACACTAACAAGGCAAAGTAGGTATTGATTATAAGGCCAACTGAGGATTCAATTATCACTAAAAATTGATAATTAATATACATTCTAATCAAAGAAACTTGAATTTAAGGAAAGAGCTACCTGCCTATAAATAAAGTGCAAAAGATAGAGTATATGTGGATTGCCCAAAGCCTAGTAACTGGGTCTCTGCACCTAGGTCAAGTGTGAAAATTCACGTAAAACGGTGAAGGAAAGGCCAGGATGCTCAGCACAGTAAAAAAAAAAAAAAAAAAAAAAAAAAAGGCAGTGTGAAAGCTACCTTAATTCATGAGTATAAAATTGAGAATGTATAGAAAATTGACCAAAATAGGTGATAAGAGAGGATACTTTTGTTCTTTTAATTTAATACTGAAATGCTAAAGTTAGTCATCACGAACACAAGTGCTATAGATCTTTGATGTACTCTAAGAAAGTTTTTAATTGTATTGACTGAAAAATTTGCTTCTGAAGCTCAATGCTTAGTTAGCAGTATTTTCTAAACTTTTTGACCTTTAATCCTAGATTTTATCTTTGTGATGGATAATCTTATTGAAACATGGTATTAAATAAAATATTGCTAAGGGACTAGCAATGACTAAGTTGGGGGTGTGATAAGTGGTAAAAATATACTAATAAAAGTATTAAATTATAAAATAAATTAATCTATTTTGCTAAAAATTGATATTTTTATTAATCTTATATAGGAAAGAAGGCCACCAATGTAAAGATCTTATTTTTCTGGTTTAGATGAAAAAAATTTCAGACAAAACGGACTTCAAACGAGCCCAGAATTGAATTTCAAAAAAAAAAAAGTGATTTGTGAGAAAATCAAAAAAGGGCTTTTGATTTTTCTTCGACGATCAAGACATTGATCAAGGAGCCTCTTCTTCTTCGCCAAGTTCTCCACATCAAGAGCAGCAGACAATCAATTTCAGCAATTAAACAGTCTAATTTCTCTTTTCTTTTTATTTTATTTGCTGTTTTTGAACTTGTTATCATGAATTAAATTTTTTTTTACTAAGGCTAAGCTGTAGCCACTCTTTTGATGCAATATTCAGTATGATTTATTTTTAAATTTTATTCATGAGAAGTATATAAATCTGATCTTAATGCTTTTAGATTACTGGCCATCTTCTAATTGATCTAATGAACATAGATGTTACGGACCAAGTACATCTATGTTAATGCTTCTTGATTATATACCTTGTATTATGCATCAAATTAGAATTCATATGCATGCAGGAATTTTAGTGTGCTTTGGACGTAGCGTATTTTAATTAGAGGGTTTCACAAAACCTAATGCATTAATATTTATTTAAATTACACTGGACCAAAGGGTAATTAATAAATATTAATAGTTTTGCTATGCCTATACCAAAGGATAGTAAATAAATTAGGAGACTCCACCGTCACATGAAATAAAATTAATCTAAAAACCTAAATATTGTATTGACTGAGTTGGTGAACCGATTGCCTTAGTAATCCATTGCTCTTAAGTTTAAAATCCTAATAATTTACACTCTCTCTATTTAATTAAAAACTTTTAATTATTTTTTTTATTTTTTTTAATTTCTTATTCTCATAAATTGATCTTCTAAATAAAGTATAGGAAAAAGCTTTTCAGTACTTATTTTCCAATCCTCTAGGGATGATACTCTACTCATTCACTTTATTACTTGATCGACTGGTGCACTTGCTATAGCTATAAATTAGCACGCATCAAGCTTTTTGGGATAGCTAGTTAGAAGCTTATACCCAAGATAGCCTCCATGGACTTACGCACAGGATGGTTGAATAGGAGCTTATGTCTGGGACAGCCTTTAGGAGCTTATGCCTGGGATAACTGCCACGGGCTTATATATAAAAATTTGGTTGATCATGGGCTGAGACATGATCTTGGTTAGTCCAAATTTGGAAAGTAAAAGGTTAAGAACATGGAATTATGATAAGAGACATGATGACAAGATATGAAACTAATACTGAATAAAAGGTTTTTACTTGTTGGCATATGGTGAGACATCTCTTTCAACTAATAATAATTCTTCTTTCCAAATTCCCAAATTCTCACATTTCCATCCCTTCTAATTCCTACATATTTTCCAACCATACAATCATTATTCCAACAATCAATTTTTCTTTCCTATTTTAATCTATCACCTCAACTACTTCCACTCAAAAACTAACACTTGTCTTTTATATCCTTCCAATTCCTATATATTCTCCTACCATATAATCATTATTCTAACAATCATTTTCTCTGTACTATTTTAATCTCTCACCTCAACTACTTCTGCCCAGAAATTAACACTTATCTTTTTCAAGACAAATGACTGCATTTTTATTTATTTTTTAAATAATCTGGACTACAAGTCATTGAGATTTATTTGCTCCCTGCCAAGTAAAGCATTCCAGTCCACTTCTAGGCTAGTGCTTGATGCATGACCAAAAGGTTCTAAGTAATATTGAACAAAAGCACTCCATAGTTGCTTTGGATTATCTATCATGTTACCTTGGAGCTTGATGAAAGGGATAAAGTTTTTCCTTTTTCTTGCACTTGCACTTAAATGAAAGAAACAAGTATTTCTATCTTCGTGATCAAGCCATTGAATTCTAGCCCTCTATCTCCACATAACTTCCTCTTGGTCTAGTAGCTTTTTCATTTCTACTTTAGATTGTACTTTCTATTCTTTCATCAATAGCTAGAGTTCTTGTTTCTTCCTTTGTGTCTAACCACATTAGCTATTTTATGATGTTATCCTTCCGATGCAAGATGTTCCCAATAGTTGTCTTGTTCCAATGCTTCATCTTGATCCATAGGAATCTTAGTTTTGATACGATATACTTTACTGGATCATTCATGTTGGGTGCTTCTTTCCACCAAATGTCTACAAGTTCATGGAACTTAGGATATGATAACCATATATTTTTAAAAAGGAATAATTTATTTGAAGGTAGAATTTGTTCCATTTTGAGGAGTAGTGGGAAGTGGTCTGAAGTGGTTTCACTATCAGAGTAAGAACACATGAAGCAAAGTTTGTTAACCATTTTGTTGTTGCCATGCAATGGTCTAGGTTTGCAAGCGATGGGTTCTCTTTATGATTGGATCAGATAAAAAGTAGGGAGCTGAGTTCGACTTCTGAGAGTTGCAAAGTATTTATGAGTGCATTAAAGTCTCTAGAAACTATCGTGTTGTTCATAGAGCCTTTCCTTTCAAAAGCATAGCGAGTCATGTTGAAATCTCCCAATAAGATCTATAGGCCTTGCCATTTAGCTATGATAGAAAGTTCTTCAAAGAAGTTTTTATGCAATTTTGGTTCTGTTGGCCATAGACGTTTGGTAGAAGCTAGCTTAGTCTCACAGAGTCTGATTTCAGTATGAGCACCATATGTAAAGAGAATTTACCTTGGTTGTATTGAGATTTGTCAGCTTCATTCAGATCCCAACATGTTAGGAGTCCTTTGGCCAATCCTGAGGTAGTGATTGAGTCCCATGATGAAAACCTTTACCTACACATGGAGGCAATCACCTGACCAAAGATATGATTTAATTTTGTTTCTTGAAGACATAGGATCTTATATTTTAACTGCAAAACTTTATCATGAACAACCCTCCCCTTGGAATTTTTTCCTATTCCTCTTACATTCTAATATAGAATGATCATTGTCCAATGATGTGCTCTCAGCCTCTTCATTTTGGAAGGAGAGTGAAACAAGGCGTGCAGAAGTCTATTTTCATTCATTTGGCTAATGAGAGATACATCTTTCAAACTATTAAGATTTTTCCTTGCAAAGCATACCTAATATCCAAAAATCCAAGTCCTTCCTTCCCTAATGTTTTGAGATGTAAAGTCCTATAAATAAAAACTAGGGAGCGTACATTCCTAGTAAAGTAACATATAAACCATGATAAAGATGTAGGTAAACCCTTCAATGACAGTATGCAAATTGACTTTTAATAATTCATGACTTCTTCTTCTTCTTCTTTTTCTTTGCAGGCTCCTTAGTTTGGAATAGTTGTCGCCATTGACTTGCATTGAAGTTTCTCCAGGCTCTTTAGCTTAATAGTGGCTTCAAGATCGGTAGGAGAAAAAAATGATGCCACACCTTTATCCCAGAGCTCGCATTTCTGATGCAGTTAAGGCATTTAGAAAGAGTATATCTTCTGGCTTTAGTTCCATCTCTTGTACATCTAATAGTTTGATCTTCTTTGCTTGAAGACATGTGCTTCTCTTGGATAGATTCTGCTACAAAGTTTTTGTTTTTTTTCAGTGAAGAGTTTGATGGTGGATGCTTGTGTGGCTCTAGGCTTCCATTAATGTCCCATCGAGCAGTCTTTGAGGAGTGGGAGTTCAAATTCTCAATACCAACCATAGCGCTAATGGCTGGAAGCATTTTTAGAAGGCTTGAAAACACCTTAGAGACAGGAACAAGATGGGGTATAGGTAGGCATTAGTTCCTTGGTTAGAGAGCCCATGACATCATGAGGAAAGGCCTGAAAGGTGTTCAAATTTGAAAAGGGGTATATTGTTGGAGTGGGGTCACTTGATTTAAGATGGTCAAATGGCACTTTGATAGGTTCATGGTGAATAATGGCCCCCTTAAACAAATGTTTAAATGGGTTGAACAGTGCCATGACCTAGGAGACTAGGAAAGTTGGTGGTGCTATTGGGTTCACCAAGCTCAAAGTTTTTTCACGATCCGGTGAGAGTGGAAGTGGGTTCGAAGCATGACGTAGCATAATTCTCTTCCCATATTCAGGTTTGCCATCAAGGTAGGTAAGATGTGCTCTATTGCCCAAATGCCTCCTCCCTTGTTGACTCGGGTTTATATGGTCTGACAATTGACTTTCGTTTGATCGGTGCAAGTGGTGACACCATGATCTATTGAAAGAAGAATGACCTTCCGAGTCATTCTAGAAGTCCCAATCATCACTTCCTCCATCATTTTGGTCTCCTTATGATGACTTTGAGTCTCAAAGCGAGGACTCTACTCTAAATAAAATTAAGGGTTATCAAAACATTGTAAGTTTGAGGACCGACCGTATCTTAATGGTTTCTAGGAAGCAATTTGGGTCTTCATAGTAAAAATCAAAGTTGAAACCAGTAAGATCATCCCATCTAAGGCTTGAATGACTAGCTTAGTGTGACATCCCAAAATCAGATACGATTGTTGCTGTTGAAAAATATGCAGGATTTTATGCTTGAATTTCAAAATAATTTTAAAATAAATCATAGTAGAAGATGCAAATTAAATTATTTAATCTACAAAAGCATGTAATCTAATTACTAAATCCTACATCTAGGATCTATAATATGCCATAATGCATACATAAATTAAAAAAATAAATATTTTTGTATTGATCAAATCAATACCCTAGATCTAGAATAATTCTAGATCTAAATCCTAGATTGCATCTAGGTAAAAGAAAAGATCAAATCTCTTACCTTTGCATGGGTCAAGAATTTTGTGGTTGATTTTCGTTATTACCTTCAGAGCAGCACATGTGTCCAGCCTCTACAGGTAATCCATATGAGGCTACAACACAAATCGAAGGTTTATCAAACGAAGATCCACTTGAAGTGCAAGCTTCTTGCGGATACCCCTAGATGGTTAATCTAAAATTGATTCTTATAATCTCTTGGACACTCTAAGAGACAAAGAACATAAGAAGGAATAAGAGAGAAATCCAACTCTTGGATCTTTCAAAAATAAAAAATAAAATGTTTGAAGAGAGACCATTGAGAGAAGACCTAACTTCTCTTCAGGACATCAACCATTGATGTCCTAAACTGATCTTCTTAACTTGACATGAGGAGACCATCTCCTCTAGAATTTTTCATGCTCCATGGCTCGTTCTCTCTCTAATTTTTTTGATGAAAAAATCTTACAAAAGAATGAAGAAGAAAGGTTCTCAGAAAAAATCCTAAAAGAAGACTTTTTTCTCTTCTTCTTCTCTCATCAGGACATGATCAGATTATGTCCAGAATAGATCACCATGCCCCAACTCCTTGGAGCACCTATCCTCTATGCCTATATCACTTCCTCTCTAATTTCTTTCATGGAACAATTCTTCAAAGATGAAGAAGAAACAAAAATTAGAAAGAACCCTAGAGAAGACAATCAACTCATTATTGTTCTCAATAGACATGATCCGTATCATGTCCAAAAGATAACCAAACCTTCTAGAAATATGGCACCCTCTTCCCAACACCCAAACCTTCTCTTTCTCAGATTTGTGCATGGAAAACTCTAAGAAAGACTCATGCAAAAAACCCCTATAAAGAAGGCATCCTCAAAAATGGGAGGACCAAGTCAAATCCCTAACTTTTAGGAATTTAAATCAAGGTTGGGGGCATCCAACACTTGGACACCTCCCCATCATTTTTGTGAATGGGCTACCAGGAAATAATGTCCAAAAGCTAGAAAAAAATTGTACAAAAGGAAATAGGTGGGTTCGGAAAAAATTAAAAAGGGAAGAGGAGTATCAAAATTCTAGGACTCTATCAAATAGAATCCAAATCAAAACCAATTCCTATATTTGACCAAGTCAAAGAAAATTCCAAATTCACCAGATATTGAGCATGGGAGACTTCTCTTAGGTATGGAAAAATTCATGTAGAAATCTGGAAACAAATATGTGGGCATGGGCTTTCTAAAGTGGTGCAAGGGAGAGGATGGAATCCTAGTCTAACTAGAATTCTCTTATACACTAGGTCAAACCCAATAAAATCCTTTTCTAATTTGATTTGAGTCAACCTATTTAATAAGTAATCCTAATTCAATTAAAATCCTCATTAAATTAGATTTAAATTATATTTAAATCTAATTTAATTTTTAATCAAATTAGAAATTAGATGCACTGATGTCCTAGTTGAATAGGAATTTGTTCTTTCTTGTAATTGACTTATCCAATAAATCAATTAGACTTAATCCAATTAAGTCCAAACTAATTCTAATTGAATCTAATTCAATTAAACTTGATCTGAATCCGATTGCTCAATCAAATTGAGCCAATTAGCAATCCAATTGCTAATTGATCCTTCTGCAATACTTGCATTAGGCCAAACATCAATCATATTGATTATTTGACCTTAGAACGATTCTCAATCATCGATTAACCATTTTGATCTAATTAAAACCTCTAATATGTATGACCCCATAATTTTGAACCTAAGTCAGTAGCACAGGAACCGATTTCTATGCCAATTAAAATGACCATTTAGTAATGGTATCCAACGTCCGGATAGGTTGAATGTATGTAAAGCAACATTCTTAGAATTCTGACCTATGGTTACCATATAATTTATCTCTTTGATCAATAATACTCAAGATGACTTCGAATATGCTATCAACACTCATATAAATCATCTCTATTATGTTTTAAAATTTTGCAAATCCCATGACTCCTCACAAGGATTACCCATGCCTAGGTTTTGCTAAATTAAAACACAATGAGTCATTCTCTTCCTGAAGTTAATTAGAAGTGATCAATCCCATCTTGGCTTACACATCGACTTCATAAGTACTTGACTATACCCAGAAACCTTTCGAACGTATATTGAAAATATAGATAGTCTGACACCAAAGTAGAGTGAGTTGATAGTCTGACACCAAAGTAGAGTGAGTTGCTTGTAAGTCATCATGGTGATCTCAGGTCGAAGGAACATTTATATCCATTAGCCTTCCTCACAAGGATTATCTAGGCCTAGGTTTTGCTAAATTAAAATATAGCAAGTCATTCTCTTCTTGAAGTTAAATAGAAGTGATCAATCCCATCTTTACTCACACAGCAACTTCATAAGTACTTTACTATACCCAAAAATCTTTCGAACCTATATTAAAAGTATAGATAGTTTGACACCAAAGTAGAGTGAGTTGCTTGCAAGTCATCGTGGTGATCTCAGGTCAAAGGGACACTTATATCCATTGGCCTTAGCTAGCTACTCTTGATAGTGGAGTACTATATTGGTCACATTCAGTGTAGATATACTCCTACATCTCACCTGGATGCCATACTAGTATCTTGGTTACAAGGACAACCAATGCAAATGGCATACAATGACCTACACTCGATAAGTTATCATCTTTGTTAATAACTTATCATTTAATCGTAAATAGTTTATGAACTATCCGATAAATCCTCCTTTATTGATTGATTGTGGTTCTAAGGACTTCATCATAATTTAGAAGTTCATTTAAGAAAGATAGAATTTTTATGATGAATTAACCAAATAACTATTATTATTAGATAATTCATATATAGGTTTCAATCATCTACAACTTAGATGATTGGCTTTAGGACATATTTTTCAACAACTCTCACTTGGACTAAAGTCAATCAGAATGATATCAAATATCCTATCTTCCACTTGAGTTCATAGAACTCCTTAGTTCTAAGGTCTTAGCAAATAGGTTGGTCAAGTTCTTCTTTTCCATCGATCTTTCAAAAATCAACATCATCCTGATCTAAAATCAAAGATGATAGTGATGCAGAATATGCTGGTCCTTCGATTCTTTAGCTTGAGCTATGACTTCAGTGGTATGATAGGACTAAACCATCAATAAAGGATACCACTCCCAATCTACTAATGAACCTCAACAACTACACAGCTTACATGGCAGCATCATATGCCATGATGTACTCTATAATACTAACTGAATAGATTACAATATCCTGCTTGGAACCTTTTTAATAGATTGCTTCTGCAATTAGGGTATGATCTAACACTCTCTTGCTGTCATCTTGATCTGACTAAAAATTAAAATCAAAACATCCATAAGTTTTAAGTCAGTATCTTCGTATTTGAGTCACTGGACCTTAGTATTTTTCAAATACTTAAGAATTGTCTATACAGTCTTTCATTGATTCTTACTTAAATCAGACTGGTATCTACTCACTACCCTTAGTGAGTATACCATATCTGATTTTGAATATGTAGAAATTAGATGATAGCCAAACCTTTATTCCTTGCAATGCTAGAATGAAATTTTTGATAAAGAGAACTTCATCCACAAACAACACCAGAAATAACACTACAGAATATTTTGCCTAATTACAAATGCAGGATTTATCTTTATTCATAACAAAGATATACGTTCAAAATATATGTTCAAACTTTGAGATGATAGTTAGATGGGCTTTATAGGTCCATACCTTCTCATCTGCACTACTCTAATCTTTTTGAATGTCCATTCATACATAATGGATTTTATCCCTTCAAGTAAATCAACTAGTGTCCACACACTATTGATTTTCATGGACTTCAATTTGGATTTGATGGCTTCAAACCACTTCTCAAAGTCAGACCATTGAATTGCATCCCTATAGGTGATCAAATTCTTGTTGTTCTGATCGAGCTCAACTAGATCACCATCCTAGACCCAGATATTCAAGCATCTATCCAGCTAATGTGGTACTCTACCAAAATTTCATAAAGCTGCCACTTTAATTGAGCTTTGGGTTTGATCTAATCAAATCTGACTCTATAGGTTTACTAGATTATGTCAATTCTTTTCTATCAATCAAACTTCTCCAAGCTCAAATTGACGGGCATTAATTTCTTCTCTAAGAAACTTCTTTCCAAAAGGAATGCCCTACTACTGATGAACATCTTATATTCTTCAGCATGGTAGAATCAATAATCCTTAAACACTTATTGGACCAAGATTCAAGTTTATCTGTGTGCAAACCTATAACATAGGTGATCAATCCTAAATCTGAAGGTGAGAGAGTCTAGGTCTATGCCCGATCCATATCCCATATGGAGTCTTTACAATAGATTTCCTTGGTATATTTTTAGAGTAAAATAAGTAATGATAAGAGCATAAACCTAAAACAGATAGATAAGTGATCCCTAACGTGGATCGAATCATGTCCAACAAAGTTCAATTTCTTCTTTCAGATACACTATGTTCCAAAAAGAAATCCATCGAGAGAGAATCTATTCTCTCCTAGATATGTCACAAACTTACTGGATAAATATTTGGCTCCTCGATCTAATCGAAGAGTTTTAATACATTTTTTAGTTTATTTTTCTATTTCATTATTGAATCGTTTGAACATTTCAAATGATTCAGGCTAGACGCATCCATGTCCAGATAGATCATCTATAATAAAATATTAATATCTTTCTCTAGTACTTAAGTTCATACATCACTATGTATGAGACTTAGAATTTTATCGGCTTCTTCACCTTTTTCAATAAAAGGTAATTTTGTCATCTTTCTAGGAAAACAAGACTCATAGGTTATCAATGATTCACAATCATTGATGTCGAGATTTTTCTCTCAAGCTAGCCTGTTTATCCTATTCTTGTCAAGATGACTAAGCCTATAATGCCAAAGGTAGACATCCATGACATAATCTAACATGGGTGTTTTTCAAATATGTACATTACACTTCATAGACTTTATAAATGTTAAATATCATTTCTTTATTGTCTATGTATTATTGTAATATTATTCAAAATATTATCACAATAATCTCTTTTATTGATAAATGATAACCATCTCTGACTAAAAGGCTAATCGAGATTATATTTATCATAAACGATGGACAATAATGACAATCACTCAAAATGACATCTTTTGAAAATAAGCTTGATTATTCCTAAAGGTAGGATTGGAATAGGACTTCTATCCCCAATGTTCAGGTATTTCTCACCACTTTCAAATATTCCACTTATCTGTAGTCCTTGTAACAAATTACATAGGACTACCGATATCCAATACCCAGGTAGTAGAATTTTAGTAGAAAAATTTTAAGGTGTTATCATATAACATCCTTGATGAGTAACTCTTGCTCTTTTCTCTTGTTCAGCCTGTTATGGTCAAGAAAAGCAAGACAATTCTTCTTCCTTTGATCCTACTTCTAATAGTAGAAGCACAATGCCTGATTTAGGTTAATTCTGGACTAATTATTTTGACTGGACTTTGAAGCCCCAATACAAATCCATTCGTACTGCTGAACCAAATTCAACTTTCGATATTAATTATTGAAGTTGAGTCCCATAAGTCATCACTGTCTAACAGTGATAGGAGCACTTAGGATTTAGTCTTAATTTGAGAAAAGAGAACAATGACCTAAGTATATGAATTATTTTAAGACTAATGACTTGGACTTTAGTCTTAAGATTCTTCCACTATTATATTCGAATTGGTAGCCTCTGCCTCCAATTCAGAGAATTACTTTAATTTCCTAGTAGGTAATAGGATCCACATAGAATGCACACAAGTCCAACTATGGTTGGTCAACCCATGTACATCTAAAGGTAGGTTCATAATCAATTATTTCTCTAAACAACTTTTAGTAATTTAATTTTATCCCAGAAACCTAATAGTAGGCTAGGGCCTCCACTGTAAGGATGCGGTTAGGTCCAACTATTAACATGACTAACTTGGTGCATCTAACCAATGAATGATTAAGTCCAACTATAGTTGGTCAACCTAACCACCATTAGAGAGATACATTCAAGTCATCATATGATGAACGATAATTCCATTAGTCAACAAGCACCAGGCCTATGAGTCTCTAATGATTATTGAGTTAATGGACCCATTATCAAACACCTTAATGGGAGGCTATGACTCAGTTAGCCCTATCACTTTATTATTTTAAGGACCTAATAATTTTAGAGAATTTATAATTTATTTATGATTTAAGGATACAAAGGACATGGATCAATTTGCCCCCACTGACTTCACCAAGTCAAGTCCTCCCACTGACTTCTCATGTCTTTGATAAGAACTATGATCAACATCAGGCTATGGGCACCTAGATCAGTCTCATTGAATAAAATCAGTCTCATTGATTTTTTATGTGACATGGGTTAGCATAAATCAATGAGCAACTAATCAAGACCTAATTAACTGCATTGGTCAGGTAAGTGAGATCGATAGGAGGGTCTGCCAAGACTTGCCTTAGACACCATCAAAAATGATTAGGTAAGTAGGCTGCCAATTAAAAACCATCAATCTAAGAGTGCCAAACTTACCTTAGACACCAATCAATTTATCAATTTTGATTTGGTCTGCCTAAAGACTCGGACTCGACCACTGAGCCACGATTAGTATCCATTTGTTAGATGTATGGATTTTGATCAACTACAACTATTAAATTGATCTATAGAAATGATCTAATCTTGATTAACTATTAATTAGGTTTGATCAATTTCATAACTTAGTCCATATTTAATCTAACCCTAGGTCTAATCCAGTTAAGGACCTAATTAAAGCTAACCCATTATCCTTTAACCCATGTTTTATGAAATTATCTTAGGATCTTCAAATCATAAACCTAGATCCTAAATAATCACTTAATTCTCAATTAAGTTTAAAGCTTATGGATTTGGATTTATGGAACCTCAGAACTAATGTTTGATTTGATCATTTGAAATATTTTTAAATTATAAATAGTTTACATTGAATCATATTCAATATATGGTTTCAGATTTGATTTATTTTAATGTTTCGATCATGTCCTAAGATTTTGATTCCAGGATTTTATAAAAAGTAAGTTCATAATTTAAATTCTACAAAACTTATATATCATACATATACATTCTAGATTTAAAATAAAAACTACATATCAACATATGCAACCAGAGGATCTAGATCTAAATATAAAACACATCATATGGATCATAACATAAACCATTTAAATTTAGATTTAAAATCTAAAAGTAATCATATATTATCTTAGATCTTATCTAACATATTTATAATTTAGATCATTCAGGTCAGCACATACTAGGACAACCTCTCCACTGTAAGGAGTAAACCTTATAGCTGAACAACCTTATAATCAGTATGTCCGATCCGATATTATTTAAATCTAACTTAAATAATCTAAAATAGATCTAACATATATTTAATTTTAGATTTAAAGTTAAAAAATAAATCATAAAATTATTTAGATCATATCTAATTTATTCATTATTTAAAAATAGATCAGCACATACTGGACAACCTCTCCACTGTAAGGGATAAATCTTATAGCAGGACAATCTTATAGCAGTATGTACGATCTTTAGAGTTTTATTTTTACATTTATCTTAATGCAAATATGATCATGTTATAAAAAAATCTAGATGCTCTAATACCACTATTAGAAAATATGCAGGATTTCATTCTTGAATTTCAAAATAATTTTGAAATAAATCACAGTGAAAGATGCAGATTAAACTATTTAATCTATAAAAGCATGCAATCTAATTACTAAATCCTATATCTAGGACTTATAAAATATCACAATGCATACATAAATTAGAAAATAAATATTTTGATATTGATCAAATTAATATCCTAGATCTAAAATAGTTTTAGATCTAAACCCTAGATCGCATTTAGATCAAAGAAGAGATCAAATCTCTTACCTTCGTGCGGATCGAGAATTTCATGGTTGATTTTTGTTGTTATCTTTGGAGCTGCACACATGTTTGACCTCTACAGATAATCCATACGAGGCTGCAACACAAATCGGAGGTTCATCGAACAAAGATATGCTCGAAGTGCTAGCTTCTTGCGGATCCCTCCTGATAGTTAATCTAAAATTTATTCTTTTAAACTTTTGGACACTCCAAGAGATAAAGAACACAAGGAGGAATAAGAAAGAAATCCAACTCTTGGTCTTCCAAAAATAGAAAATTAAATGCTTGTGAGAGACCATTAAGAGAAGATCCATCTTCTCTTCAGGACATCAACCATTGATGTCCTAAACTTATCTCCTTATCTTGACATGAGGAGACCTTCTCCTCTAGAATTTTTCATGCTCCATGGCTCATTCTCTCTCTGATTTTTCTGATGGAAAAATCTTACAAAAGAATGGAGAAAGGTTCTCAAAGAAAATCCTAAGAGAAGACTTTCTTCTCTTCTTCTTCTCTCATCAGGACATGATCAGATTATGTCTAGAATAGATCACCATATCCTAACTCCTTGGAGCACCTATCCTCTATGCCCATATCACTTCCTCTCTGATTTCTTTCATGGAATAATTCTTCAAAGATGAAGAAGAAATGAAAATTAGAAAGAACCCTAGAGAAGACAATCTTCTCTTCATTGTTCTCAATAGGACATGATCCATATCATGTCCAAAAGATAACCAAACCTCCTAAAAAATGGCACCCTCTTTCCAATGCCTAAACTTCTATTTCTTAGGTTTGTGCATGGGAAACTCTAAGGAAGACTCATGCAAAAAACCTCTATAAAGAAGGTGCTCACAAAAATGGGAGGACCAAGTCAAATCCCTAACTTTTAGGAATTTAAATTAAGGAGGTTGGGGGCGTCCAACACATGGATGGGGACCATTATTTTTGTGCATGGGATACTAAGAAATAATGTCCAAAAGCCAAAAAAAAATTGCACAAAAGAAAATAGGTGGCATGGGAAAAAATTCAAAGGGAAGAGGAGGAGTTTTGGAATTCCAGGACTATCAAATAGAGTCCAAATCAAAACCAATTTCTATATTTGACCAAGTCAAATAAAATTCCAAATTCATCAGATATGGGGCATGGGAGACTTCTCTTAGGCATGGAAAAATTCAAGTAGAAATCTAGAAACAAATATGTGGGCATGGGCTTTCTAAAGTGGTGCAAGGGAGAAGATGGAATCCTAGTCTAACTTGGATTCTCTTATACACAAGGTCAAACCCAATAAAATCTTTTTCCAATTAGATTTGAGTTAACCTATTTAATATATAATTCTAATCTGATTAGGAGTCTCATTAAATTAGATTTAAATCTAGTTTAATTTTTAATCAAATTAGAAATTAGGTGCACTTAAGTCCTAGTCGAATAGAAACTTATTCTTCCTTGCAATTGGCTTATCCAATAAATCAATTAGACTTAATTCAATTACGTTCAAACTAATTTTAATTAAATTTAATTTAATTAGACTTGATCTCAGTCTGATTGCTCAATCAAATTGAGCAAATTAGCAATCCAATTGCTAATCGATCCTCTTGCAACACTTGCATTAGGTCAAACATCAATCGTATTGATTATTTGACTTTAGAACGATTCTCAATCATCGATTAACCATCTGATCTAATTACAATCTCAAATATGTGTGACCCCATAGGTTCGAACTTAAGTTGATAGCATAGGAACCAATTTCTATACCAATCAAAATGACCATCTAGCAATGGTATCCGACGTCCGGATAGGTCGAATATATATAAAGAAATATTCTTAAAATCTTGACCTATGAATATCGTATAATTTATCCTTTCAACTAATAATGCTCAAGACGACTTCGAGTATGCTATCAATACTCATACAAGTCATCTCTATTATGTTTCAAAATTTTGCAAATTCCGTGACTCCTCACGAGGATTACCTAGACCTAGGTTTTGCTAAATTAAAACACAATGAGTTATTCTCTTCTTGAAGTTAATCAGGAGTGGTCAATTCCATCTTGACTCACATACCAACTTCACAAGTACTTGACTATACCCAAAAACCTTTCGAATCTATATTGAAAATACAGGTAGTCTGGTATCAAAGTAGAGTGAGTTGCTTGCAAGTCAGCATGATGATCTCAGGTCGGAGGGATATTTATATCCATTGACCTTAGCTAGCTACTCTTGATAGTAGAGTGCTATATTGGTCATGTTCAGTGCAGATGTACTCCTACATCTCACTTGGATGCCATACTAGTATCTTCACATTACTTGATTACGAGTACAACCAATGCATATGACATACAACGATATACACTTGATAAGTTATTGTTCTTATTAATAACTTATCATTTGATCATGAACAGTTTAAGAACTATTTGATAAATTCTTTTTTATTGATTGATTATGGTTCTAAGAACTTCATCATAATTTAGGAGTTCATTTAAGAAAGATAGAACTTTTATGATGAACTAGCCAAATAACTATTATTATTAGATAATTCATATATAGGTTCCAATCATTTACAACTTAGATAATTGGCTTTAGGATATATTTTTCAATAGTTGCAATAGCATCGACAGTCCAAACAAAGAGGGAGAGATTTTTGAGAGTTGCATAAACTTTGTACTTTAGTTTGTGTTGCCTACCCACCAAAAGATGGTTCCAATGATTAACTAGCAAGGTAAGGCCATCACTTTGAATATGACCCTCCACCATTAATGAATGGAGCATCTTTGAATTAGGGAACAATACAAAGAATTTCCTTGCCGATAATTGCTGCATCATTCATGAACCAACTTTTCTTGCCTTGTAGATGAGGGTAGATGAGACATCATCAGGTTTTATAGGATGACCAAAGGCTTATGCAAAGGTAGCTCTTTCTAAATAGGTGTGGATCTCTACCATTTTGGAGGTGAAAGGTGGAAAAACCTTGGATGGAGGGTTGTAGTTTTGGGCAGTGTTGTGTTGAATATGGGAAGGGATCAGCATTGTTTCCTAGATAGGTAAAAGTTTTTTGTGGTTCCAAAAAGAAGAGGATTTATAGCTTTTGGCTAAGTGCCCAAATCAGCAACACTTGAAATAGTGAATGGAAATTTTGGTAGCTTCTCTTAAGGTAATTGGGATGCCCACATCGAAAGCAAACCTCCCTTTTAAAGGATTTGCCACCAAAGTGGAAAGGGATAGGGATAGGGTTGGATTGTCATAGAGGGTTCAGAGGGTAGAGGTGCACCTTACTTAGTTGATACCTTGCCAAGTTTTCTTTTCATTCTTAGACCCCTTCAAAACTTGTGCATAAGATTTTTTTTTTTTTGAGTTCCAATATTTGACACTTCCTTTCATGCTGTGATGAGATTATCTTGGTGACTTGATGCTTCAACCAGCCTCTCGAGATGTCCATTGGTTGACACTATGATGGGTTTTCCTACTCCAATCTTTCATAATCGACGTGACCATGCCCTCTATCCATGCACCATTTACAATTGGTCAAGGTGCTTTGAGGAAATGTTGCTTCTTTCTGACTTGGTAGAAGAGGCGTGGAGCCCCGGTATAGCTATGAGGCAAGTTAGACAGGATGGCTGTAGGGTTAGCGTAGGGATTGAGCCTTCCATTTTTGAGATTTTTGCCATAGCCTTCTGGGGGAAGGGAGTTTGCTCTAGTCAATAGAGGTTTTTGACATGAGGGAGGAAAAGGGTTCCAGTGGTTGGAAGGTCATAAAGGATTGGGTTCATGGTAGTTGGGAAGTCCTTGAGTAGTGGAAACTCTCATGAGAACTCCCTCTATGAACGTATTATCTTTTTTTCATACTGGCTATAACTTCTACAAAAGATTCCATCTGTTATGATGTTGGAAGAAGCATAACTTTTGTTCAGGATTCTTAATCCCTAGATCCATGCTACTATTCAATGTAGACAATTGGTTCCCATCTGCTCTCGTGAATTTGAGCTATTGTTTGCTTTGACCTGCAGCCTACAGCCCGAGGGCTATATGGGTCATTTTGGGCCTCATATTTTTATCCTTTAAAAGATGTCTCATGGGGGAGAGAATGTCAGCCATACTTTTTCTTGACTCACAACCAATGTGGGACAAAAGCTATGCTCCTTCCACAATAGTAGCCCCCTCAGTCAAGGAGGAAATGTGTGGGGCAGGAGGCGAAGGTTTAGACCCTTCCTTTAGCGCCAAATATTACAATCAAGGATACTCCTGGCTCAAATGGATGGATCGGTCTCCGCTCTCATGAATGTGAGGTATTGTCCATTTTAGTCAACGGCTTGCAAATTGGGGTTGGGCCTCACATTTTTGTCCTTTAAAAAATGCCTTATGGGGGAGAGAAGGTCCCATTCCATATAAGCTATACCCCTTGACTCACAACTAATATGGGACTAAAGCTACACTCCTCTCATAACACAAACAAATAATTTTATGTTGGCAACACTTTTGCTAGACACATGCTAAAGTGCAGCAGATGCATTGCATGTTAGAGGCAACACAAAAGGTTATGATTTTTGAATTTGGTCATGTTATTAATCTAATTGATAATTGTGCAAGCAATTAAGTAATTCACTTTTTTTTTTTGGGGGGGGGTATCTTTTCCTAAATAGTTGAAGGAATCTAAAAGTAATATGAGCAACTTATAGAGGGACAAACAACATGACATCTAGTCTCATGGACACCAATTTGAAGCTTACACTTTAATACACACACACACACACACACATGCATGCATGCATGTATGTATGTATGTATGCACATACATATATGCATAGAATGAAATACACAATTACTCAATTTACAGAGGGACAAACAACATGACATCTAGTCTCATAGACACCAATTTGAAGCTTACACTTTAATAATACACACACACACACACATATGTATGTATGTACATACATATATGCATAGAATGAAACACAGAATTACTCATCGATTCATGTTTTTTGGTGCAGTACATCAAGTCTCACATGCTTGAATTCTTTCATAGAATTAGAGCCAATGTGTGAAATTTAGGTTGCCCAATAAGGCCATTTGTTTCTTTGGGTACTCTTTCTTAGTTTGATTCTCAAATACATTAACCCCTCTAACAATTGTTAGCAAACTTGGCTTAAATTAATCTTGCACCCTTAAAGAGCTTATATTGCTTGCTGCACAGCTTGTTTAGAACTAGTTTTATAAAGCATAAGCCAACCAAAGGCCACCTTAAAGTTCACGTCACCATAACCTCATGAACTTTATCTGTCTAGAATACCTCTAGGTTACCCAATCATTTTCCTTTATCTCTTTGCTCTTCAACAAAACTTGCTCTCACACATACAAATAAATTTTGTATATATACATACCAAGGTTTTTTCGTGAAGAGTCCTCTATCCAAATCTCAACTATGTTCATGTTTCAATTTCACAAATAGAATGGGTAATGTTATTGTCAATTAGACTTTTCTTAGCTGCTTGGTAACCCTCTCCTTAAGTGTTTCGCACTAGTGAGATTTTGATTCCAACTCATCAATGGTTATGATCCTATTGCATTTCTCTAAAAAGAAAAGAATGTTTTCTACTCATAAAATAAAGGGAAAAAAACCTGACTTCAACTATATTATGTGTTGGGGGTAAAATTGTACCTATCAAAGATTTGGCCATCTCAGATATCGTCGATCCCCATTGCATCATCAACTGAATCTTTTCTTCCACTAAACTTGCTACCCATGGTACCTAGTTGATATGCTTGGTGGTAGATGACCCCAACTTCTTCAATTAGCTTCCAAGTCCTACCAATAAGTTCAGTTATCATAGATCCATACTCCCTCCAAGTTCAGTGCCCTCCAAGTTTGGACCCCTCCAATTGCGGCTGACTCCCCATGGGTTTGGTCCCATCCAATCTCATATCCTGTCAACCTTTGGTATATCCGATCTCACTATCTGAGTTCAATTACATCCAATCTTACCGTTAATGGTCTCCAAGTCCATTTGAGTTTGGCTTCATCTGATTGATCCTCAGATTGCTAACCCCACTTCGGCTACCAAGATTAACTAGCAATCTTGATCAACTCAAGTCTCTTTTTAAAAATTAAGCAACAGCTAGCCACGATCTGGATAAGACAACCATAATTGCCAGATCCCAAAAATCTCGACCACAAATCTCATCATGTCGTGCCCCAATCAGCCGGGATAAGCCTTAAATAATGCCCCCATGAATGTCTCTGACCCATGTCCATAAATAGGGGACCCAAAGGTATGGTGTATTCTTCTCTCGCATACTCCATTTCTATCATAGATTTTTAACTTGAGCATCAAAGGATCTCCATCAGAGTCATCTCTGGTCAGGATTTTTTTTGCAAGTCTTTCCATCGGAAGACTTAGCGCCCCCACTCCAGCTACTCTGGCTAGGATTAAAATTCTGTAGTAATAAAATTGACACTAGAGGAAGGGCATAAACTTTCGATATCCCTTTTTTTTTAAAGGAGGATGAGATCAAGAAGCAATGCCACCTAGAAGAGCATCTTCTCGACATTCCAATGCCACCACCTCTCAGTCGGTGAAGAATCCAGGCAATTGCTAGCCCTAGGAACAATAATCCAAGGTCCCACCTTCACCTCCACCATTGGTGACAGCAGTTAGCATTGCCTAGTTTGATTTATTGGTATAGCAAGTGAGAAACCTGATAGAAATGGTGTAGGCGATCCAATAGCCCAACCTACACCACAACGAGCACCATGGAGAGAGCAGCCATAGGTCCCCACCAAAGTCTTGAGCAGAGGAGACAAACCTACCACACTCAGAGGTTGCAAGCAATGAATTAGCAAATAGAAGCACTACGCAACCAATGTCCTATGCAGAATGATGAGTTCTACTCTGAGCCTCCATTTAGCACCCAAATCATTTAAGAACCACTGCCTACCTACTTCAGACTTCTACAACTGGAGAGCTATGATGGGACGGCTGACCTCATCGACCACATGGAATCCTTTAAGACTACGATGCTCATACATAGAGCATTGGATGCCATTCTATGCTGAGCCTTTCTCTCAACCTTGAAAGGCATAGCTCGGCACTAGTACTCGAGCCTAAGTCGGATATCATCCAATCCTTCGAGTAGCTAGGCTGGGAGTTCACAACCCACTTCATGAGTAGTTGAAGACAATAGAGGGGATCGAACTCTCTCATATACATCAAACAAAGAAAGGAGGAGTCCATCCTAGCTTATGTGAGTTACTTCAATACGGTCGAACCCTACATCCACAATCTAGACCAGTTAGTTACAATGACCACCCTGAAAGGTGGTCTTCTAAAGAATGACCTCCTCTTTTCATGAGAAAATAAATGCCCCCGAAACTTTGCCGATATACTATTTTGGGCATAGAAATACGTATGCATGTGCCGAGAAAACTTTCAAACCGCGTGATGCAAAAATTGCTGAAGAGCACAAGCAAGAAGAAACCAGCAAGGTCCTTCTAGAGCAAGGGGACCGAAAGGAAGGATCTGGCATTCTAGGACTCTATCTCAATGCTAAAAATCTAGGACTTTACCTCTGAATCGCTGACATAGCAGCCCAGATGGAAGATGATATAGCATGATCTTGTTATTAAGACATCGTGTTTATTAGTTTAATTCCAACTTCTTAAAATAAATTAAAAATATATAGAAAGTAGTGAGTAGGATCGAATCCATGGAGAAAATAGTATTTTAGATTCGAAATATTTGATTTAATAAAAAAATAAAGATTCAAAAAAAAAGTTGAAGTCAAGAAATGAAAAATAAAAATGCATAAAAATAAATTTTAGTACTAAAATCTATCATCTAAATCTTAGCTTCTACAAGCAATAAAAATAAATTTGCAATAAAAGTAAAGAGCATGAAATTCAAATTTTGCATTAATTAAAATTAAAACTCAAAATTTAAATAAAAAAAATTTAAATAATAAAAAAATAAAAAAAATAGAATAAATGATCTTGATCTTGGATTGGTGTTGGTGTGAAGATGGCATAGAAGATAAGCTCTTTTTCTCATTATCCTTTGCCTTGAAGCAACCTTCAACCAAAGGCTGGCCTCCTACCCTATACCAAACCTCTCTCAGATCAAAGACAATTCACTTTGTTCAGCTTGGGGTGTTTAAATAGAGTGGAGGGTGGCATCTGGTGAGGAATCCAAGATGAATTCAGCTAAATTTACATGATAGAATCCTACTAAAACTCACTTGAAACTTGTTGGATCGCCATAGTCATTAGATGGAAATCAAACGAGTGGAAATCATCCAAAAGCCTAATGTTTAAAGGCTTAAATCAAATTGGAATTGTTTCTGATCGTTAGATCATGAAATCAAGCACTTTTGGGCCATTAGATCATGCACTGGGGCTTTTGGAGTCTTTGAATCAAGTCGGCTGCCTTTTCAGCCATCAGATCATGTAGAGGAAGGCTTGCCACCATTGGATCATGCTAGATTAGTAGGCCACCACTAATGGATATGGGATGGATGAATTTCGACCATCAAATCAGGTGTGCAGCTATCAGGTCAGGATTTCTCTAAAATCACGGCCAAAGAATGCATGTTCACTTAAATCATAGCACAAAGCCACGATTTCTCTATTAGCCTCTACATGTCCTCCACATCATCTAAGGGGGAAGCCACCAGGCGGTGAAATCATAGGTTCAACCTGCTATTTTGATATGGACAGTAGTTTTGAAAATAAATTTTAAAATAGGGGTATTTTCATAATAAAGTAAAAAATGATATTTTAAGAATAAAACCTCATGTTTCTATAGTCTCCAAGGTTTTGAGTTTTGGGCAATTTAGGGAATATATTGATAGGAATGGCAATTTTAGCCGATCAAGTATAGGATTTGATCTAATTTGAATGAGATGAATTTTATTTTATTAGTTTAATTTTGGAGGTGGATATGAGTTTTAGATATAATATTTGAAGCAGATTTAGATCGATATAAATAATGATATATTTTGTTCCAAATTCAATCGGATATAATATAGTCATTATTCACCCTCCCACCCATCTGTTTGCTCTCTAGATGATAGCCATCATAGCCTCATTTGCCTATGTCATCTTTTTCTGTTGGGGATAAATCCTGCTTCCACCAAAGTCCAGCCTGATGCTTAGCCTAATGTAACTGATAATCATGAAAGAGCTTTGATCAAGAATTTTCTTCCAGCGGCCAGACCCCAGTCGAACTCCTCCAGTGGTTGAACCTTAGCCGATCTCCTTCAGTCAAACTTCTCCAACGGCCAAATCTTAGCCGAACTCCTTCAACCGATTGAACTCCTCAGTGACTGAACCCCAGCCGAACTCCTCTAGTGGTCGAGCTCCAGCCGAACCCTTTCGGCACCCGAACTCCTCCAACGGTCGAGCCTCAGCCAAACCCCTTCAGTGGTTGAACTCCTCCAGTGGCCAAACTCCCCCCAGACTTCTACTTCAATCGGATTCCTCCAGGAGCCAAAATTTCTCCTTCAATCGGAATGCACCAGGAGCTGAACTTCCCCCAGACTTCTGCTTCAGTTGGATTCCTCTAAGAGCTGAACTCCTTTCGGACGTCTTCTTTAGATGGATTCCTTCAGGAGCCAAACTCCTTTCGGACATCTCCTTTAGTCAGATTTCTTTAGGAGCCGAACTCCCCCCAGACTTCTACTTTAGTCGGATTCCTCTAAGAGTCAAACTTCTTTCAGATGTCTCCTTTAGATGGATTTCTCTAGGAGCCAAATTCCTCCAGACATCCTTCAATCGGATTTTTTCAGAAGTCGAACTCCCCTCAAACTTCTACTTCAAATGGATTTCTTCAGGAGTCGAACTCCTTTCAGACATTTTCTTCCGTCGGATTCCTTCAGGAGCCAAACTCCCCCCAAACTTCTACTTCAGTTGGATTCCTTCATGATAAACATCATAAATTCACCAATAGAAGTATTAATTTATCAATTAATTGATATTAATTTTTAAGAATTAATAATCAATTTATATATAATTTTTGAAAAATTCATATTTTTATTAATTAAAAAATTAATTAAAAAAAAATAATAAAAAAATAAAAATAATAAAAATTAAAAAATAAAATTTTATTATTAATAGAAAGAGCTCATTTTACTGATCACAACGAAATAAATTTCAAGTAAAACGGAGCTATGGAAAAGATATGAATTTTGAAAGATATAAAATAAATAAAAATTAAATAAAAAAAAGAAAACGGCTCAGCCGGCTCCGTAAGCCGAGCCACCAAGCCAAGCCAAGCCATCAAGCTGACTCAGCCGTTGAAGCCATCAGCCGGTCCACGATCTAGGCGTGGACCGCCAGCTCAGCAAATTCCGGTGAATCAGAGATTGCCACGTGGTGGACCTAGACCCCTTAAGGGTCTATAGAAATTTATCGCGGCTCACAAGGGTAATTTAGTCTTTTCGTCCGACAACAGCGGCGCTAATTGGTTGCGGTGTGCGGTAAAATCGGTCCATGCGGTCCATGGGAACAGTTATTGCGCGATCGGATGGATGTGGTTGTTTGCGGTCAGGATCGGACGGCTGTGGTTGCTTCCGAATTTTATTCAGATACAAACATCACGCGGATCACCATCGGATGGTAGCGCTCGATCCAGGCGATGATCCGACGGTCCAGAATGCTGCCAGCGGTGATCAAGACTCCCGAAGCACGATTTGCGGTCAGATTTCCTCGATCAAGCGCGATCCAACGGCCAGAATTTAATCCGACCCGATCTGAGCTTATCTGCATCCGATTTTGATGATTTTTGGACCGTTGGATTTCTGTTGAACGGCTGGATTTTATCAGATTTACTAGAGTCATATCAGAGCTATTTTGATTCAAATTTTATCCAAATTTCTTTATATTTTTACGATTACAAAGGCTATTAGTCTCATATTGCCTTTAGAAAGAATATCCAGCCCTCCTAGCTCTATAAAAAAGACCCCAGGCCATCAAAAATTGATATCTCCGATCAAGGTGAAGCTTTGGTATAGGGCGAAGCCAGACTATGGGTTAAAGGCTGCTTCGAAGCAACGGATGCCAAGAAGAAGAGCCAAGCTTCTACACCATCTTTCTGCCAATGCTGATCCAAGATCAGAGATTAGGCTATTTTATTTTATTGTCTTTTCTTTTTAAATTTTATATTTTTAAATTTTGAAATTTTAGTTAATAAAAATTTTTATTTTTATATTTTAATTTCTTACTTTTTATTTTTATTATAATTTAATTTCTGTACTTTAAATTATTGCTTTGCAAGTAGATGCTAAGATCTAACTAGTAGATCTTAGTACCAAGTTTAAATTCCTGCACCTTTTAATTTTTGCTTTTAATTTTCTAATTTCACTTTTGATTCTAAAAATCCTTTTCTTCTTTTCTTTTCAAAAATCAAAGATTTCAAATCTAAAAACACTACCTTCCTGTGGATTCGACCCAACTCACTGCTATCTACGCAATTTCAATGATTTTAAGAAGTCGGATTAAACTGATAAACACGGTATCTTAACGACAACATCGCGTCCCTATCAAGTTTTTTGGCGCCGTTGCCGGAAAAGATTTTTGATTTTTGATTTTGATTTCTTTGATTTATTTTAAATAAATTAAAAATAATTCCGACAAACGCTTCCTATCATGTTTTTGGCACCGTTTGATGCACCATTGTCGGGAAAAGCACTTTTAGATGGACTTTATTAAATTTTTGTAATTTTTTTTTTTTTTTGATTTTTTTATAAATTTAATTTAAATAAAATTTTTATTTAATCTTTTTTTTATTTTGCTTACTAATTTTTTTTATTATTTTATAGAACAAAAAAAGGATTAGAAAATGAAGAAAGCATCTAAGTTTTTTGGTAAGATCAATCCTAACCCTAGTCCTCTCTTTTCTTTTTATTTATTTATTTATTTATTTTATTTTTAAATTAATTTAAAAAATATCCATTGTAAACCTAATTAAAAATCTCATGACAAGATTAGAAATCTTAATTGCTTAGAGCATGCATCATATTAGTTTTATTTTTATCTTTATTTTTATTTTTATTTTTTTTGGTGATTGCTGGAGGCAAGGTAAGCCTTTCATAATTTAATTAGTTGCATGCATCTAGTTTAAATTGCATAAAACCCTTTGATTGAAATTTTTTTTTTTTTTTTCGTGCATATTCATATTAAATCAAATTAAGGGCACAATCCAATTAAACAAGATAAGGTGGGGATTTGATCACCCTTCCTTAGCCCACAAACAACCAACCAGCATCCTGCATTGACCTAAGCCTTTAATTTTAAAATCAATTAGACATCAACCCTAGGAACTCGAGCTCAATAGGATAAGGAATCCAAAGAGTTGAACCAGGTTAGGATAAGTCAATTTGACTGGTGTCTAGGAAAGTGGTTCAGGACGATTGGACCCGAAGGAAGGTGGTTTCTAATTGGATTCCGTTCGCTTACCTGGCCAAGCATAATTGGTGTCTAAGGCAAGCAACGGGGGGACTCCCACCGACCTTACACTTACCTGGCTAGTTGATTGGCTAATCCTACACTTGGAGGGCTTGAAGGTGACCTTGGCAGTTAGGAGCTATCTAGATCTAGGATAACCCTTAGTCAGGATTGATTGACCAACTTGATTGCTAACCAACATTAGATCTAATTAAACCAAATTCTTCTCTTTCTTCTTAGTTCTAGGACTCCTTAGGACCTCTTCTTTAGAACTCTTTTTTTCTTTCTTCTCCTTTCTCCTCTAAAAATAAAATAAAATAAAAAAAATTAAACTAACTAAAAATTAATAATTAAATTAAATTAAATTAAATTAAAATTAACAAATAAAAATAATTAAAAAAATTAATTTTTAATATAATAAAATAATAATAATAATAATAAAATAAAAAAAAATTCTAAAAATTTTTAAACCATACATTAGGGTTACACTAATATATGTACGGTAGGAAATCATTTTTTCTAATTTAGTTGAACTTAATTGAATGGTTGATTCACATTAAACATAATAATCAAATGGCTAACATGAATCTAATAGTCCAAAAATTAGATAAAGTTGACCTTCTTGATCAGAAAATAGATCAACTCCTAACCCTAGGTCAACAATCTCCTAATTATCAAAAGAATTATTCAATCTATGCTAGTCCAATCCATCATGTAAGTGAATGTCCTATGACTACACAGTTTCCATATTTTATCTAAGAACAAGTTCAAGCTACTCAAGGGTACTCCAAATTGATTAATGACCCATTTTTAAATTCATATAATTCAGATTGGAGTAACTTTAATTTTTCTTGGATGTCCCAACAGACTCAGGCTCAGACCCAAATTTCACTTGAGCAAAATTATCAAAATTAAGCCTATAATAATGGTCAGCCTTGTCAGTTTAATCAGCCATCATATTATAATCAGCCTTCATACCCACCTCCTCAACAAACCAATCTAGCTGATGATAGATTTAACCAACTTCAACAATTAATTCTAACTCAACAGCAATCTATCGCCAGACTAGAAGCTCAAATAGGACAATTAGTTGAGTCTAACATGAGGAGAGAACTAGATCAACTATCGAACCTACCAATTTCAAATAACCCACCTAATGACCACCAACCACCTGGATTAAATTATTAATCTAATGTTTCATCTAAGAATCTCCAATTTGAGAATACCAAAGTAATTCCTGAACTTAAAAGCTATAAGATTCTTATGGACCCATATCAAGACCAGGTGAGAGAGGCTAGTAGGCTAGTACTGATGCTAGCCAAAATAAAAATTTAGAGAAATTGGTTAGTACTGAGACTAACCACATAGAAGAACCTGAGCCAGGAATTAGTACTGATGCTAGTTCCAGTTTAAATAAGATAGAAATAAGGGAAAAGAGAATAGATGATTTACCCGAGACTTATAAACCTAATGTCCTATTTCCTTCAACCCTAGAAGCTGGTTCTTCTTATAAAAATCAAAAGGCATGTAATGAAATATCAATGGAGTTGTTTAAGCAGGATCACATTAATTTACCTCCAGAATTAAAACCGCCTTTAGTCACCATTCCAGCACCCATTGAATCAAACTTAACTCCTAAAACTCCATTCATGAGCATTTTAGAAGAACAAATAGGAGTAATTCTTAATAAACATGGGTCTGAGAATGGAATCATAAAATATATCCCAAAAATTAACAGTGAATATATCAATAATGGGATTAAAAATCAACATCAACTTTCTGAGATTGGCAATTCAAAACCATTGGAATTTGTCAATCCAATATTCGACACAGGATAGTGAGCTACATTGTGTCTGGCTGAAGACGGTATACTTAGCGCTTGTTGGGAGGCAACCCAATATTTAGTTTTTATTTAATTTATCTTAGTTTTTTTTTTTTAGGATAATTTGAATAAGTTGGAGGGAGAGCGCAAATTTATAAAGGCATGTGCTGGACCAAAAAAAAATAAAATAAATAAGTAAATAAATAAATATACGTGTATTCTTCCATTTTTTTATTACATCCTTTATTTTTTTTTCTTCTCCATTGAGGACAATGTCGATTAAGTTGGGGGGAGAGAAAAATAAAAATTTTAAAATTTTAAGTCTTCAAAAAAGTTAGTATTTAGTATTTAGATACCTGATTATGCTTAAGAATCGAATTAAACTAAGCATTTTAAAAAAAAAAAATTGATGCACAGATTAGAGAATCTATGAGATATTGAGGAATCAAGTATTAAGAAAATTCAATAAAGAGTTAAGTCTAGAACATAAATTCTTTTTTTTCTTGGAGCATTTTTAATTATTTCTACTAGCATCAAAGAAAAGTCTACTTTTTATAGGCTTGTGTAAGGTAACTATACATTTCTTCATATAAAAATTTATTTTAATAAAATAGTTTCCAAGTACTTCTCACTGAGTAACCGGGCCTCTTTGCCTAAGCAAGCATTGAGTTTCGCGTCAAAAGGTGGGAAGGGCAAAGAAGCTCGTTGTAAAGCTAGTCTTAACTCGTAGCCTATTTGATTCGAGCTAGTAAGCCCGAGGGGTATTCTATACCTAGTGCCCTAAAGCCAACTAGTTTGGGAGTCATTGGCCCAAGACTCGCTACATGGATCAAATAGAAAGCTTAAGGAGTTAAGACACTCAATAGTGGTACAACGTTTAAAAAAAAAAAAAAAAAAAAAAAAGAAAAAAGAAACATTGGTTTCCCATCGAGTAACCGGGTTCCCGTTGCCTAAGTAAGCAATGATATTCGCATCAAAAAGTGGGCAATGTGAAAATAAAAATTAATAAATGAAGGATGAAAGTAGCAATACACCTGCCTATATGAAAGTTTAGACAAATCAGAGATAAAAGTGGAATAATTTAGAAAAAGTTCTGAAAAATTTATTATTCTTTACTTAATTTTTCTATTGATAAGTATTAATACCCCAATGATATATCTCATTTAAGCTCTACTGAATATCAATGGCCATTTTAAAAATTGCTTAGGTAAAATTCGAAACTCTAAAGTTAAAAGGTATTTAAAACTAAATTCTTTCTTTACTCGAGGATGAGCAAAGCTTAAGTTGGGGGGTGTGATAAACATCATAAATTCACCAATAGAAGTATTAATTTATCAATTAATTGATATTAATTTTTAAGAATTAATAATCAATTTATATATAATTTTTAAAAAATTTATATTTTTATTAATTAAAAAATTAATTAAAAAAATAATAAAAAAATAAAAATAATAAAAATTAAAAAATAAAATTTTATTATCAATAGAAATATCTCATTTTACTAATCACAATGAAATAAATTTCAAGTAAAACAGAGCTAAAATGGAAAAGATATGAATTTTGAAAGATATAAAATAAATAAAAATTAAATAAAAAAAAGAAAATGGCTCAGCCGGCTCCGTAAGCCGAGCCACCAAGCCAAGCCAAGCCATCAAGCCGACTCAGCCATTGAAGCCATCAGCCGGTCCACGATCTAGGCGTGGACCGCCAGCTCAGCAAATTCCAGCGAATCAGAGATTGCCACGTGGTGGACCTAGACCCCTTAAGGGTCTACAGAAATTTATCGCGGCTCACAAGGGTAATTTAGTCTTTTCGTCCAACAATAGTGGTGCTGATTGGTTGCGGTGTGCAGTGCACCGGTCCATGCGGTCCATTGGAACAGTTATTGCGCGATCGGACGGATGTGGTTGTTTGCGGTCAGGATCGGACGGCTGTGGTTGCTTCCGAATTTTATTCGGATACAAACATCACGCGGATCACCATCGGACGACAGCACTCGATCCAGGCGATGATCCGATGGTCCAGAACACTGCCGGTGGTGATCGAGACTCCCGAAGTATGATTTGCGGCCAGATTTCCTCGATCAAGCGCGATCCAACGGCCAGAATTTAATCCGACCTGATCTGAGCTTATCTGCATCCGATTTTGATGATTTTTGGACCGTTGGATTCCTATTGAATGGCTGGATTTTATCCGATTTACCAGAGTCATATCAGAGCCATTTTGATTCAAATTTTATCCAAATTTCTTTATATTTTTATGATTACAAAGGCTATTAGTCCCATATTGCCTTTAGAAAAAATATCCAGCCCTCCTAGCTCTATAAAAAGGACCCCAGGCCATCAAAAATTGATATCTCCGATCAAGGTGAAGCTTTGGTATAGGGCGAAGTCAGGCTATGGGTTAAAGGCTGCTTCAAAGCAACGGGTGCCGAGAAGAAGAGCCGAGCTTCTACACCATCTTTCTGCCAATGCCAATCCAAGATCAGAGATCAGGCTATTTTATTTTATTGTCTTTTCTTTTTAAATTTTATGTATTTAAATTTTGAAATTTTAGTTAATAAAAATTTTTATTTTTACATTTTAATTTCTTACTTTTTATTTTTATTGCAATTTAATTTCTGCACTTTAAATTATTGCTTTGCAAGTAGATGCTAAGATCTAACTAGTAGATCTTAGTACCAAGTTTAAATTCCTACACCTTTTAATTTTTGCTTTTAATTTTTTGATTTCACTTTTGATTCTAAAAATCCTTTTCTTCTTTTCTTTTCAAAAATCAAAGATTTCAAATCTAAAAACACTACCTTCCCTATGGATTCAACCCGACTCACTGCTATCTACGCAATTTCAATGATTTTAAGAAGTCGGATTAAACTGATAAACATGGTGTCTTAACGACAACATCGCGTCCCTATCACTTCAGAAGCCAAACTCCTTTCGGACGTCTCCTTCAGATGGATTCCTTCAGAGCCAAACTTCTTCCGAACATCTTCTTCAGTCAGATTCCTCCAGGAGCCTAACTTCCCCTAGACTTCTACCTTAGTCAGATTCCTCCAGGAGCTGAACTCCCTCCATACCTCTCCTTCAGATAGATTCCTTTAGAAGTTGAACTCCTTTTGGACCTCTCTTTCAATCAAATTCCTTCAGGAGCCGAACTCCCTCCGGACCTCTCCTTCAGTCAGATTCCTCTAGGAGCAAAGCTCCTTCCAGATGTCTCCTTCAGATGGATTCCTTCAGAAGCCGAACTTCTTCTAGACCTCTTCTTCAGATAGATGCCTTTAGGAGTCGAACTCCTTCTGGATCTCTCCTTCAATCGGACTCCTCCAAGAGCCAAACTTCTTCCGAACATCTCCTTCAGTCAAGTTCCTACAGGAGTCGAACTTCTTTCAGATGGATGCCTATAGGAGCCGAACTCCTTCCGAAGTTCTCCACTAGTTGAACTCCTTCTACTGAACTTCTTCACTAGTCGAACTCCTTCAGTCAAACTTCTCCAACAGTCGGACTCCTTTTGAACTTCTCCACCAATCGAACTCCATCCAGATTTCTCCAGCAGATTACTTCTAGATTTCAAGTAGCATTCCTTTCGAATGATCCCCTCTAGCCATCTTCTCCTTTAGGAGTTCAAACTTCTTTAAAATTGATATACGTCAAAGATCTTCACCCCTCCGCATGGCCCCGAGTGGTTCAATACTAGATGGCTACGGCTGTCACCATCAATTTGCTGTAGGTGACAGTGACCCGCTATCGAATAGTGATGGCTGTCACTATTAGTCGGCTACAAGCGATGACGGCCTCGAGCGGTCCGCTACCAAGCAGTGTCAGCTATCACGATCTATCTACTATAGGCTTTGTCTATAAAAAAAACCCTCTAGATACATTTTCTCTAAGCTCTCTTCTCCTTCCCAAAGCTTTATTGAACTCTTTTCTGAGTACTCCATTCTAGTTGGCCAGAAGAGCTGACTTGATCATCGGAGGGTCCTGTCGGAGCCACCACCATCGACTCCAGATGGAACTTTATTTTGTAGGTCACTGATAGCGACCACTTCTTTCTCAACTCCAGCTCGATCCAGTGTCGATCAGATTTTGCACCAACAGGATTGGCACTAGAGGAAGGGCGGGCCTCTACACTGATGTTTCCTTATTCTTAAAGGGGTGCTCAACAGCGATCTCTCTTCTTCCTCTCTAGTGTTCTTTTTGAAAAAAAAATACCTCCCAGAAAAGCTTCGATCCGACGATCAATGGCCTTTATAGTTAGATCCCGTCTAGACTTATCCGCTCCCACTTCAGCTCCGACAACTCAAGCTCCATCTACAGCTATGGTGGATGCAGAGCAGTTTAACCTACTGGATCAGCAGGTTCATGATCTCATAAAGGTGGTGTAGGTCATACATCGATAGGTTTTGATGCTGATTTGATCAGAGCAGGCTTCTCCGGAGCCCTATGATTCGATCTGGGGATGGTCGACTTGGGCTAGCCGATCAGTGACCTCCGAAAGGAAGAAGCAGAGGGTGGAGAACCCTTGCTCAGATCATGACTCGACCCAGGGGGAGCCTTGCATCCATTCCACTAAAAAATCCTAAAGATCAACGATCGTGAAGATCTCCTGGATCAAAGGCTCCTAGAAATGAGCCGACGAATTGAAGAACTCTACCATACTTCCTCCTCACATGGTAATGATATTTGCACTAATCCTTCTTTTTCTCAGAGGATTACGTAAGAACCAATCCCGTCGAACTTCAAGCTTTCGTAGTTTGAGAGTTACAATGGGATCACCAATCCGATCGACCACCTGGAGACCTTTCGAATAATAATGCTGCTCCATGATGTGTCAGACACCATTTTATGCTAGACTTTTTCATCCACCCTCAAGGAAGCCATCAAAAATTGGTACTCAGCACTTAAACTGGGTACCATCTTTTTCTTTGATCAGATGAGCCATCATTTTGTGGCTCACTTCGTTAGCAGCCGACGTCCCTACTGAGGTTTGAATTTTTTGATGAACATCAAACAGAAGGAGGGAAAATCCATCTAGGCCTATGTCACTCGATTTAAGGCTGCTACATTAGAGGTCCAAAATCTGAACTAGTTAGTTGCGATGGCCACACTCAAGGATGGCCTTTAGAAGAATGATTTGTTATTCTTCCTGAAAAAGAAGTATCCCAGAAACTTTGCCAATATGCTGGCTCAAGCTGAAGGTTATGCCCGAGTTGAAGAGGCCTTCAAGGCCAAGGATGATGAAGCCATTAGGGGGTAGCGAATCGATGAGCCAGATAGGCCCACTGAGGAAGAAAAGTTGAGGGAAGCTCGGCAGTGCTCCCGAACTCCCTTTGAGCGCAAGCAAGCCCGAACTTCTCCCTAGGCTCGAAGACAGGGAAGCCCCGATAGAAGGGCACGGTGGGATTCACCCCTCTAAAGATTTCATAACTACGTCCCTCTCAATGCTCCAAAATCTCAAGTACTAATGGAAATCAGGAAGCAACTGTCGAGATCGGAAGGGATGCATACTCACCCCGGCAAGCATAATCCTAACAAGTTCTGCCTTTATCATCGTGACCACGGTCACGATACTGAAGAGTATATTCAGCTCCAAGATGAGATCGAGGAGCTCATCAAATGAGACAAACTCAGCCGATTCTTGTAGCATCGGCCTAAAGGATGGGAAGATCGGCCAAAGGCACTATCGCAGCCTAAACCACCAAGGAGGAAGGAATAACAAGGAGATCGACTACCTCTCGACATCATCAAAACTATCTCGAGAGGACTTTGATGAAAAGAGGCTAGCGGATCCGAGGGACTAGTGAAGAGATGGAGGACTGAAGAACCCATAACCTTTATTGAGGCAGATGCTCAAGGAGTCCAGTTTTCGCACAATGATGCAGTTGTAATCTCTTTAAACATTGTCGACTATGATGTATGCCGCATTTTGACAGATAATGGAAGCTCGGTGGATGTTTTATTTTATAATGCTCTCTCAAAAATGTCCTTACTAAATGACCACTTGGGATCCATGAACTTTCCATTGGTAGGCTTTACTAGCGATGTCGTACCAGTTGAGGGCATAATAACTTTGGTTGTAACTGCAGGGTAATGCCCGAAGCTGGCTAAGGCACAGATCGATTGTTTAGTCATACAGGCTCCATCTGTCTATAATGCTATTCTCGGCTAACCTAATCTAAATACACTTTGAACAGTGGTATCAACTTATTATTTGAAGATAAAGTTTTTGACAAGTCACGAGATTGAAGAGGTCCGGAGAAATCAAGTTTTGGCAAGGCATTGCTACTCAATCATCCTGCAAAAGGAAGAACAATCTGACCCTTATCCTATTAACGGGCTAGATGTCCGCGATGACATCACCGAGGAGCGGGGCGAGCCTATGGAGGACCTCATATCTATATTCTTAAACAATGAAAATGTGGAGCATGCTGTACAGATCGACTCTAACTTGAGGGACAAGGTTCAGGAGCAACTCCTCACCTTCATCAGGAAGAATGTGGACATCTTTGCCTGGGCTCTAGTGGATATGCTAGAAATTGATGCTGAGATCATGGAACATCGGCTGGCCGTTGATCCTAAGTATTGGACGGTAAATGAGAAGATGCGCAACCATGCTTCAGAGAGGCAGAAAGTAATCACAGAAGTAGGCAAGCTCCTCAAACCTGGATTCATCAGAGAAGTTAACTATCTGACCTGGGTCTCAAATGTGATCCATGTAAAAAAGGCAAACAACAAGTAAAGGATGTGTATAGACTTCAAAATGGTAAACAAGACCTATCCAAAAGATAGCTACCCTCTACCCAAGATTGATCAAATGGTAGATGCAACCTCAGGCCACGCGCTCCTCATCTTAATGGATGCCTTCTCCGATTATAACCAAATATGGATGGCACCAGAGGATAAGGAGAAAATTGATTTTGTTACTGACCGTGGTCTTTATTGTTACAGGATTATATCATTTGAACTCAGAAATGCAGGGGCAACATACCAGCACTTGATCAATAAGATCTTCAAGGAGCAGATCGACCGTAACATGGAGGTGTACGTGGATGACATGCTCGTCAAAAGCTAAGTTTCTATAAACCACCTCGCTGATCTCAAAGAGATCTTTAGTGCACTAAGGAAGCACAAGATGAAGCTAAACCTGACCAAGTGCGCCTTTAGTATGACCTTCAGTGCACTCAGATATCGTTGATCCCCATTGCATCATCAACTGAATCTTTTCTTCCACTAAACTTGCTACCCATGGATCCTAGTTGATATGCTTGGTGGTAGATGATCCCAACTTCTTCAATTAGCTTCCAAGTCTTGCCAATAAGTTTAGTTATCATAGATCCATACTCCCTCCAAGTTCAGCACCCTCCAAGTTTGGGCCCCTCCAACTGTGGTTGACTCTCCATGGGTTTGGTCCCATCCAATCTCATATCCCGTCAACCTTTGGTATGTCCGATCTCACTATCAGAGTTCAAATACATCCAATCTCACCGTTAATGGCCTCCAAGTCCATCTGAGTTTGGCTTCATCCGATCTATCCTCAGATTGCCAACCTCACTTTAGCTACTAAGATCTACTGGCAATCTTGATCAACTCGAGTCTCTTTTTAAAAATTAGGCAACAACTAGCCATGATCTGGATGAGGCAACTATAATTGCCAGATCCCAAAAATCTCGATCGCAAATCTCATCATGTCGTGCCCCAATCAATCGGGATGAGCCTTAAATAATGCCCCCATGAATGACTCTGACCCCTGTCCATAAATAGGGGACTCAAAGGGACCATCAGGTATGGTGTACTTTTCTCTCACATACTCCATTTCTATCATAGATTTTTAACTTGAGCATCGAAGGATCCCCATCGGAGCCATCTCTGGTCAGAACTATTTTTTGCAAGTCTCGCCATCGAAAAACTTAGCGCCCCCACTCCAGCTACTCTAGCTAGGATTAAAATTTTGTAGTAATAAAATTGACACTAGAGGAAGGGCATAAACTTTCGATATCCCATTTTTTTTCTAAAGGAGGATGAGATCAAGAAGCAATGCCACCTAGAAGAGCATCTTCCCAACATTCCAATGCCACCACCTCTCGGTTGGTGAAGAATCTGAGTAATCGCTAGCCCCAGGAACAACAATCAGAGGTCCCACCTTCACCTCCACCATCGGTGATAGTAGTTAGCATTGCCTAGTTTGATTTATTGGTATAGCAAGTGAGAAACCTGATACAAACGGTGCAGGCGATCCAATAGCCCAACCTACACCACAACGAGCACCATGGAGAGAGCAGCCACATGTCCCTACCAAAGTCTTGAGTAGAGGAGAGAAACCTACCACACTCAGAGGTTGCAAGCAATGAATTAGCGAATAGAATCACTATGCAACCAATGTCCTATGCAGAATGACGAGTTCTACTCTGAGCCTCCATTTAGCATCCAAATCATTCGAGAACCACTAGCTAACTACTTCAGACTTCTACAACTGGAGAGCTATGATGGGACGGCTGACCTCATCGCCCACATGGAGTCCTTTAAGGCTGTGATGCTCATACATAGAGCATTGGATGCCATTCTATGTTGAGCCTTTCTTTCAACCTTGAAAGGCATAGCTCAGCACTAATACTCGAGCTTGAAGTCGGATATCATCCACTCCTTTGAGTAGCTAGGCTGGAAGTTCATGACCAACTTCGTAAGCAGTTGAAGACAATAGAGGGGATCAGACTCTCTCATATACATCAAACAAAGAAAGGAGGAGTCCATTCGAGCTTATGTGAGTCACTTCAATACGACCACACTCTAAGTCCACAATCTGGACCAGTTAGTTACAATGACCACCCTGAAAGGTGGTCTTTTGAAAAATGACCTCCTCCTTTCATGAGAAAAGAAATGCCCCCGAAACTTTGCCGATATACTATTTTGGGCATAGAAATACGTATGCATGTGCCGAGGAAACTTTCAAACCGCGTGATGCAAAAATTGCTGAAGAGCACAAGCAAGAAGAAACCAACAAGGTCCTTTTGGAGCAAGGGGACCGAAAGGAAGAATCTAGAATTCTAGGACTCTACCTTAATGCATGATGTTGTCATTAGGACATCGTGTTTATTAGTTTAATTCCAACTTCTTAAAATAAATTAAAAATATGAAGAAAGTAGTGAGTAGGATCGAATCCATGGAGAAAATAGTGTTTTAGATTTGAAATATTTGATTTAATAAACAAATAAAGATTCAAAAAAAAAAGTTGAAGTTGGGAAACGGAAAATAAAAATGCATGAAAATAAATTTTGGTACTAAAATCTATTATCTAAATCTTAGCTTCTACGAGCAATAAAAATAAACTTGCAATAAAAGTAAAGAACATGAAAATAAATTTTTGCATTAATTAAAATTAAAACTTAAAATTTAAATACAAGAAATTTAAATAATAAAAAAATAAAAAAAAACTAGAATAAATGATCTTGATCTTGGATTGGTGTTGGTGTGAATATGGCATAGAAGACAAGCTCTTTTTCTCATTATCCTTTGCCTTGAAGCAGCCTTCAACCAAAGGATGGCCTCCTACCCTATACCAAACCTCTCTCAGATCAAAGACAATTCACTTTGTTCAGCTTGGGGTGTTTAAATAGAGTGGAGGGTGGCATCTGGTGAGGAATCCAAGTTGAATTCAGCTCAATTTACATGATAGAATCCTTCTAAAACTCACTTGAAACTTGTTGGATTGCCATAGCCGTTAGATGGAAATCATCCAAAAAGCTATTGTTTAAAGGCTTAAATCAAATTGGAATTGTTTCTAGCCGTTAGATCATGAAATCAAGCACTTTTGGGCCATTAGATCATGCACTGGGGCTTATGGAGTCTTTCAATCAAGTTGGCTGCCTTTTCAGCCATCAGATCATGTAGAGGAAGGCTTGCCGCCATTGGATCATGCTAGATCAGTATGCCACCACTAATGGATATGGGATGGATGAATTTCGTCCGTCAAATCAGGTGTGCAGCTGTCAAGTCACGATTTCTCTGAAATCACGGCCAAAGAATGCATGTTCACTTAAATCATAGTATGAAGCCATGATTTCTCTATCAGCCTCAACATGTCCTCCACGTCATCTAAGGGGGGAGCCACTTGACAGTGAAATCATGGGTTCAACCTACGATTTTGATATGGACAGTAGTTCCAAAAATAAATTTTAAAATATGGGTATTTCATAATAAAGTAAAAAAATGATATTTTAAGAAAAAAACCTCATGTGTTTGTAGTCTCCAAGGTTTTGAGTTTTGGACAATTTAGGGAATATATTGATAGGGATGGCAATTTTAGCCGATCAAGTATAGGATTCGATCTGATTAGAATGAGAAGGATTTTATTTTATCAATTTAATTTTGGAGGTGGATATGAGTTTTAGATATAATATTCGAAGCAAATTTAGATCGATATAAATAATGATATATTTTGTTCCAAATTCAATCGGATATAATATAGTCATTATTCACCCTCCCACCCATCTGTTTGGTCTCTGGATGATAGCCATCATAGCCTCATTTGCCTATGTCATCTCTCTTTATTTTATATCTAGAAATTTATTATATTAAAATTTAGAAAACATATATATTCCATGAAAATCACAACAGTCAATTATTTTTGTTTGTTTTGTTTCTAAGCCCTCAATTAATTTGAATTATGTTTAAACTATTCTTATTAAAATAAATTATAGTTATTAATGTACACTAGAATGCTCTATATCTGAATTAAGTATTGGATCATAAGAGAATAAATTGTAAGTTTCTCCTATTTATATAGCAGTTATAATCTCACAAATTATAACTATAATCTATAATTATCTAGCCCAACCTAGCCTAATTCGTTCCATCTTGTATAGCTAACTTGACCCACTAGGGGTGGATCCAATATAGTGGCATTGGGGGCCATGGCCCTCGATGGCCCAAGCCCGAAGCCCATAATTTCATTAAATATTTTACTAGCCCTTGCCCCCTGTGGTGAAACGCTCCTTAGTGACTCGTTAACTCCATGACTCCTTCGAGGTCCTTCTCCCGTTCCTCCAACATCTAGCTCTGCGACTCTACCAATTGTAGCCCCATGTTCAAACCTTCTTCTCTACCCAGTGCCTACTAGTCTGCGACTCCACCACCGCTCACTGTCGGCCCCAATCCTAAGCCCGAAACCCTTCTTCTACTATAAGAAAATAGAGTATTAGTGACGGACATTAGCAATGGTATTTTTGCCATTGTTAATAATGGGTATTAGCGATGGAATTAGTGAAGGCAATTTTGTCGTCGCTAATAACATTTTCTACTGATAGCTTTAGCAATGGAAGGTTAACCATCGCTAATAGTTATTAGAAATGGTAGTGGCAATGGCTATGCTTTTGCTATAGTTATTAACGATAGTATTAGCAATGGCAATTAGCCATCATTGATACTAAGTAATTTTATTTTTTTAAATTAGATTTTATAATTATTAGTGATGATAAATAATTATTCGCTAATAAAAAGTAATTTTACTTTTTTAATTATATTTTATTATTATTTATGATGGTAGATACTCTTTAGGGATGGCTTTGTCGTCGCTAATAGTCAGTATTAGCAACGACAAAAATACCATCGCTAAATGCCATCGCTAATTTTAAGTTTTTTTTATTTTTTTTAAATATGGTATAATTTTAGAATTTAAATTTTATATTTATCATTCATTATCTAAATAATTATTGTTAGAGTATCGTCACAAAAAATTACCTCAATCTGATAGACCTAGCTATGTCGATCAATAAAATTTAATTTCGACGGTCATGATCAATCGCATGATGATCTGATGGATAGGGATCATTGATGAATGCAAAAATTTATAATGATGATCTTGATAATATTTATAGAATACTATTAAAATTTTACTTCAATTGAATATCATTATCATAGTCAATTTAGCATGGGATGATTTAGACCGTTAAATAAAAGATGAGTGATCAAAAGATCAAACAGTATCCAATTATAAGAAAAACTTTTAGACAAATAATCTTTGCTACTATTTTGTTTATTTGTATGGTGGTGATTATAAAATTCAAACCATGTGTATTTGAACAATCCAAAATTATATGTTTCTTGGTGCTCATTCTTAAAATCCATAAGTAGTCATGCTTGTGCTTTTGTAAGATCTACTTAACATGGATGATTCATATACATGTGGTTTGAATTTTATGATCATCATCATACAAATGATTAAAATAGTAGTAAAGATTATTTATCTAAAAAATCATCTAAATCAGACATCGTTTGGCTTTTTAATCATTAATTTTTTATTTAATAGCCCAAATCATCTCGTACTAAATAGATCATGATAATGATGTTCGATTGAAGTAAAATTTTGATAGTATGCTATGAATATCACCAAGATCATCATTGCAAGTATTCAGACTCATCGATGATCTCTATCAATTAGATCATTATATGATCGTTCGTAGCCATCGAATTAAATTTTAACGATCGACATACTTAGGGCTACTGGATTGAGGCTATCATTTATGATGATACTCTAATGATAATTATTTAGATAATGAACAATAAAGATAGGCTTTAAATTTCAAAATTATATTGGATCGAACGAAGCTGAAAGAAAAAAGTTATTAGCGATGGTGTTTAGCGACAATCCTTTTGCCATCGCTAAAAATTAGTATTAGCGATGGATAACTATTAGCGATGGCAAACACCATCACTAATAGATTTAAATTTTTACAAAATTTTGATTAATTATAATAATTAATTAAAAATAAAATATGAAAAAATTTTTTGCCTATTGGAGCTATATTTTGAAATTTAGCTATTCTTTTATAAATTTTATTAAATTTAAATTTACTGCTGAAGGGAAATCCTGATTTCCCGGTCCAGGTTCGTCCAGATCTGATTAGATCAAGAGATATATTTCAAAAATTTTCTCTTGATCTCAATCAGATCTTGATATGTTTCAGATCTGATTCTTATTATTTTAATAAATAAAATAAAATAAGATAAATTAAATCAAATTTAATTTACCTGATTTGGGTAATCCTATTACCCTGTAGATGATCCTGATTGCAGCGGAAGGTTCTGGATCTTAGCCACGCAAGCGCCTGGCCTCTACCGGTATCCACTCGGGTTGGATCTGGAGATCCTCTTCTTCTCTATCACACCTCCAAAAATCAGATCTGGATCTGATCTGGAGGATCTTCAAAACTCTTTTGAAGATCTGCAGTCGTCCTTTTGCAGCAGCGCAGCCTTCTTGCTTTTGATCGCCTTTCCTTGATCTGAATCGCACCAAACTAAGTCCAAAACACCTTTTGGACGTGGAGAGCAAGAGGAGAAGAGACTATGGCATGGAGAAGGAGGGGAGAGGCAGCCTTGGGGCGTATCTAATAGCATTGGAATTAGGGTTGGGCGCAGGGTCTTATTTATAGACCTCTTGTGATCCAACTCCTCTTCCTCTCAACCAATCACAACCCTTTGTGAAATCAGATCTAAATCTGATTGGTTGGAATAGAGACCCCTGGATTCCTCCTTAGAGGGCGCCTAAGACCAGTCAAACTGGATTCTTAGTAGAACTCTGATTGGAATCCAAAAGGGAGGTGGAGTCCTTGTCCAACAAGGACTCCTAGGCGCCTCCTACTTGGGCTCACGCCACCCTTGGCGTGCGCCCTTCTCCTTGCCAGGTTCTGGCAGGGGGACAGGCCCCCACCAGCTCTCCAATAGGTGCATGACATGTGGTCAAAAGTCAAAGGGTCAATGGTCAACGTTTGACCAGTCAAAGGTAGACTTTTGACCAAAGTCAAAGAACAAGAAATGGCAGGTGACCAAAAATGGCAGGTAATGTCTTACAAATAAGACAACCTATTCTGACTTGGACAACCTCCAGTCAGACCATATGAAGGCCTCTGATTGAGCACAAACTCCTTTGGCTCAGTCAGGACAACTTATTTATGATAGTAAAAGAAGAACGTTAGGTTCAATCGAGTGCTAGCACGATTTCCTTGAACCTAATTGAATCTCATTCAGATCAATTGAACTAGATCAGTTCAATTGATGATCACCAGATTCAAACCCTTGTTTGTGTGACCCAGTTAGGTTCAGTTCTGTATGGTAATGGGATATGTCATGATCTCTATCATAGACATCATCGAAACTCCTTTCGATGGATCAGAACTCTTCTGATTCGAACAGCTAGAATGATCGATCATCTAAATCATTCTAATTGCTCCCAAAATCCACCAGTGACACCTAGCAGTATATGGTGGCAACCCATCAGAGCTGAATGCGAACCTCTTGGTGCAGCTACCTGTGTGATTAAGTTCTTCTATCTTGAGCCCCGATCAGATTAGGGTTAAGGTGAACTCGTCAAACCCTAGTCTCTGTCATATGATGTAATCATTCGATTCGAGTCCAATGTGAAAATCTAAATAGAAACTCTTTCTATTATTTCACTCTACCATGGCCATGGGATTTCTGGACTTGATTCTCATGATCATCATAGGGCTACTCCTCTACCACCGAGGTAGATAGATTCCATCTTGATGCAATCCAGTTCCTACAATGAACATGCTATAGCCAACATACACCTCAGGGTTCCATATGGCTAGGAGACCGAGTAATGGTGTAGTCAAACTATAACACCCTCAAGGTGAACTGCCGATGCATCTCAGGTCAAAGAACCAGACACACTACTGCAGCATCGAGTCAGTCATTGACGAGAAGGTAGACTTCCTAATGACTACTCGAGGTGGTCACGCTCAGTGCCCTCGTTCTCTAACGAGTACCTGTACTCTCGCTCCGGTGTCTCCACACCGTAGACTCAAGACTCATCTACTAAAGAGAAGCGATCGTACACCAACCTTCCGGATCAATCACCATCCTCGTGATGATCCTATGGTCGGGAGCTGTTTATGAGTTAATAATGATTATTCATGTCTTAAATTTTCAACTCTTGAAAATATGAATTATCATTACCATTAACTCAAAGGATGTATCACAGACACTAAATACACATGTGTGATAGAAAATAACCCATTTCATTAATTATAGTCAAAATTATAATTTTGCCCCTAGAAGTGTATTACAAGTGTCAGCCAATTCTGGCTTCTAGGGCACATATATCTAACAATCTCCCACTTGTCCTAAAGCCAATTGGCTACAAGTCTAAGTCCCATCTTCTCAAGGTGGGCTTCGATCTTCTGCTGGCCCAACGGCTTTGTAAGTGGGTCTGCCACATTATCTGTGGAGTTGACTCTCTTGACCTCAACGTAACCTTTCTCAAGGTAATCGCGGATGAGATGATATCGCCGCTCAATGTGCTTGGACTTCTGGTGAGACCTCGGCTCCTTAGCAAGGGCTATGGCGCCATTGTTGTCGCAGTAAAGAGGAATGGCATCTGATGGCATTACTCCAATTTCTGCAGCAAACTTCTTGTACCAGAATGCTTCCTTTGCAGCCTCTGATGCAGCTATATATTCTGCTTCCATGGTGGAATCTGCTATCACAGTTTGCTTGGAACTCTTCCAGCTGACAGCTCCACCATTGCACACAAACAGACTTCCAGATGTCGACTTTCGATCATCTATATCGGACATGAAGTCCGAGTCTGTGTATCCCTGAACTTGGAGTTCTCCATTACCAAAGACCAACATCATATCCTTAGTTCTTCTCAAGTACTTAAGGATACATTTCACAGAAGTCCAGTGTTCTTCACCTGGATTTGACTGATATCTGCTTGTGACACTCACAGCATGGGCTATATCAGGTCGTGTACATAGCATGGCATACATGAGGCTCCCTATTGCAGAAGCATAAGGGATCTTGCTCATGCGTTCTATTTCCTCAGGTGTGCTGGGGCACATCTTCTTGGAAAGATGAATACCATGTCTGAAGGGTATTAATCCCCTCTTAGAGTTTTCCATACTAAACCTCTTTAGTACTTCCTCTATGTACATCTTCTGTGAAAGTCCTAGCATCCTATTCGGTCTATCCCTATAGACCTTAATTCCTAGAATAAAGGATGCTTCACCTAGGTCTTTCATGGAGAATTCCTTGGACAACCACATCTTGACTGATGTCAACATGGGAATATCATTCCCAATAAGGAGGATGTCATCCACGTACAATACGAGGAAGACAACAGCGCTCCCACTGACCCTTTTGAAAACACATGGTTCCTCTTCATTTTTGATGAAACCAAACTTTTTGATCACATCATTGAAACGAGTGTTCCAGCTCCGAGATGCTTGCTTAAGTCCATATATGGACCTTTGCAGCTTGCAAACCTTGTGATCAGTATCACTGGATGTGAAACCTAGCGGCTGTTCCATATAGATATCTTCCTCAAGATATCCATTTAGGAATGCCGTTTTCACGTCCATTTGCCATATTTCATAATCGAAATAGGCTGCAACAGCAAGCAATGTGCGGATGGATTTTAGCATAGCTACCGGGGAAAAGGTATCCTGATAGTCAATGCCTTCACGTTGACTATAACCTTTTGCCACCAGTCTAGCCTTGAATGTCTCCACATTCCCATCTGCACCAATCTTTCTCTTGAAGATCCATTTACACCCAATAGGTACTATACCTTCTGGTGGATCTACCAAGGTCCAGACTTGGTTTGAGTGCATCGAGTCAATTCTCTGACTTCATTGCCTCAAGCCATTTCTCGGAGTCGATATCTGATATCGCCTCGTTGTAGGTTTTGGGATCATCACCATGAGCACCATTACCTATGAGGAACATTTCCTCTATATCCTCTGAAATAATACCTAAGTATCTTTCAGGGGGACGGGAAACTCTTTCCGATCTACGAGGTGGAGGAGGTAGTGTTCTTATTGGCTCAACCTGATTTGGTTCCACTTGGTCCTTAGCTCGTTCTGCTTGTGAGACTTTCTCATCAAGCTTAATCTGCTTTCCAATGCCACTATCTTGAATAAACTATTTTTCAAGAAATATGGCATGTCGACTCACAATCACATTGTGGTCTTCTGGAATGTAGAAATAGTATCCTAATGACTCTTTAGGATATCCTATGAATCGAGCTCTAAAGGACCTAAACTCTAACTTGTCCGCTTGTTGTCTTTTGACATAAGCCGGACAACCCCAAATTCTGAGATGACTCAGACTTGGTTTCTTACCGTGCCATATCTCATACGGTGTGGTAGGAACGGTTTTAGAGGGAACCCTATTCAGTAAATAGATTGAAGTTAATAATGAATGTCCCCAAAGAAAATCTGGGAGGTCTGTGAAGCTCATCATGGATCGAACCATATCCAATAGAGTCCGATTTCTCCGTTCTGAAACCCCGTTGAGTTGAGGTGTTCCTGGTGGAGTCCATTGAGAGACTATGCCATTTTCCTTAAGATAGTCTAGGAATTCCCGGCTAAGGTATTCACCTCCTCGATCTGATCGAAGAACCTTAATGGGTTTTCCAGTTTGTTTTTCTACTTCATGTCTGAATTCTTTGAACTTTTCAAAGGCTTCAGACTTGTGTCTCATAAGATACACATACCCATACCTAGACAGATCATCGGTAAAGGTAATGAAGTAGACAAAATTGCCTCTAGCCGGCACATCGAATGGGCCGCACACATCAGTATGTACTAGGGCAAGGAGATCTGTGGCCCTCTCCCCATGTCCAACAAAAGGGAGTTTAGTCATTTTGCCTTGAAGACAAGATTCACAAGTTGGATATGACTCAAAAGTCAATGGACTCAATAGCCCATTTTTCTCCAATTTGTTAATCCTATCTTCTGCTATATGACCTAATCTCAGGTGCCATAGATATCTGTCGTTTGGACTATCCCTAGGTCGTTTGGCATTCACGTTTTGCTCGATAGTTAAAACAGGTACATCAATATGCAACTGATAAAGACCATTAACAAGGAAACCATTTGCAATTTTATTTCTTTCATAAAGAATGTTACAATGGTCCTTAAAGAAGGTGATCACATAACCTTCTTGTGCTAAGCATGAAACAGAAATCAAATTCCTGCTAGCTGCAGGCACATAATAACAGTCTTTTAAAACTAAGTCTAAACCAGATGGTAATCGCAGAGGGTATGTTCCCACGGCTACTGCAGCAACTCTTGCTCCATTACCGACGCGTAGGATCATGTCTCCATCCCTCAGCCTCCTGCTATCCTCAAGACCCTGCATAGAAGTGCACAGATGAGCACTAGAACCAGAGTCAAGCACCCAACTGGATGCAGAAGAAACCGTAAGGTTAGACTCAATAACGAGCATACCTCCAGAAGGACCTTCCTTCTTGTTCTTCAGGGTGGCCAGGTAAGTAGGGCAGTTCCGCTTCCAATGGCCGTCGCTGTTGCAATGGAAACACTTTCCTTTGCCATCGACCTTCTTCTTCGGTTCTGCCTTCTTCTTCTTTGATCCTTCTACCTTTTGCTTTTTCACAGACTTCTTTTTCTTTCCATAAGACTTTCTTTTGGAAGAAGTCCGTTCCATAGCAAGAACTGAGCCTTTAGAACCTTTCATAGAAAGCTCAGCGGTAACCAGCATATTCATCAACTCGGCCAAGGAATTTTGAAGTTTATGCATGTGGTAATTCATGATGAATTGCCCATATGCATCAGTCAAGGATTGCAGAATAATATCGTTCTGCAAATCCAAGTCCAACTTCACACCGAGCTTCTCAAGCTCTTCCATGTCCTTGATCATTGTCAGACAGTGATCTTGGACTGACTGCCCATCACGCATCTTAGCCTTAAAAAGTCATTTCGTGACTTGATATTTGGCTGCGCGACTCTGTTCACCAAACATCTCCTGCAGGTGAGCCAACATTTGGCGAGCAGTCCCGATATCTTCATGTTGGCGCTGGAGCTCATCAGACATCGAGCCCAACATGTAGTATCTGGCCTTATTGTCTTCGTCAATCCATTTTTCCAGAGACGCTCTCTGTTCAGTGGATGGACGAGCTGGTAAGGTGGGAGGGTCCTGGTCCAAAACATGTGTTAACTTCTCTGAACCCAAAACAATTTTGTAGTTCCTGAGCCAATCTTTATAATTGGGTCCAGTCAGTCTATGTGTGTCTAGGATACGTGCCAGTGGGTTGGACGCAGACATTTTCCTGTAGAGAGTCAAAGATTCTAGTTAGATACTGTAATTTTGACTTGACCAATTTGTTTAGGGATTTTATTTTTAAACAAATTAGCTCCCACTATTTTCTCGGATCCCTACACTCCCTCTGTAGAGATGCGAAAATCTCCGCGATTGATGATTTCTAGTGGGTGGTGCGGTCTCACCAACTGACTCATCACCTCACCTAACAGTTATTGGTGATGGGTTAGCCAATGAGTGAACAACTCTTGTTCAATGATTCTCTAATCATGGTGCACCCAAACTTGGTCTCTAATTCATGAATCTCACCGTATCCGGAATATTGATCCACTCCTTAGTTAAGTCAGACCCACCATTTGCATAGACTGGGTTCCTAATTGGGTCTCTCACCGTATCCGGAAATATTGAGCCCAACTCATCCTCCAGCCCATAGCATCCAATGCCTAATAGACATGGTTGCGTCTTCCCGGTGCAACTGAGCCACTGTATCCAGCCGAGAACAATCAACCCCGGGAAGGGCCCGCACGTCTACAATGGTGGAAGACCTCGGACTTAATCTTTTCTTAGGGAGAATTGATTCAGGTCTCATTAAACTAGACTTGGCTTAGTCATAACAATTATGACTAACCTAGTGGCATGGGTCAGCTCGGATTATTGACCACCTCAGATCAGAACTGTGTCAACAGATATGGCCAGGTAAGTGAGACCGGTGGAAGGAATATGCCGTTAACTCGCACAAGAACGCATTCAGGTCGAGTAGCTTCCAATTAAAAACCAGTCGGTCGTCTGTGCCAAACTTACCTTAGACACCAAATTGTTGAGTCAGAACCAATTGGGTTAGCCTACAATCCAGACTCTAACCTCTGAGCCTAATTAGGTCTTGCTTGATCGTGACTCGATCTTGACCCAGACTTAATCCTATTAGGCTGGTCAATTTAAGCATTGTTGATCCCATCTAACCAACTCTTGATTCGGTTTGATCAACCGCTTAGACCTAATTGAGCTACCCAAGCCCGAACCCAGTATTATGAATATGTCTTAGATCTGAAATTCTCAATTTTAGACCTAATTAATATTCCATAAACTTAATTCTTAATTAAGTTGGGTTCATAAACAAAATATGCACAATAAATCCTAGGGTTTCAGGATCTAGGGTTTTGCAGAAAGTAAGTTTTGGGTTTCTGATTAAGGACGAACACGCAGCACCCCTACACGTCATAAGAACACCCCATCGAATGGGAAGAGAGGGCCTTTAAACCCTTCTTCGTTCTTATGACCGGACGGCCAAGAGGAACGCCTTAATCAGGAACATGTAAATCTACAAAACAGTTATAGATCTATATCATATATCTCATATACAAATTTAGATCTAATCAAGGCATATTTTGCATACATCTCATGTATCAAATCATGCATGTTTTCAGATCTAAATTATCACATAATAATCTAAAAAATTAGATTTAAATTGATCTAATCAAAATAAATTCTAATCTAGACAATTATGTAGAACTATTCTACAACTAGTCTAGTCATGCATCTATCATATCTCATATGATATTTAAAATTAAATAATTTTTATTTGCTGTTTATCAGATGTTATTATAACACTTATAATATCAGAAAATAGTAAATAAGAAGATCTAAAATATGATTTAATCAGATTAAATCAAAGACATGCAAAACTATTCTATAGAACTATTCTATTCTAGAACTAGTCATGCATATCTTCATGTTCTTAGATCCAAATCATTTAATTTTAATTTTTCTGATTTCAGATCTGATCACATCTCATGTGACATCTGAAATCACTTTATTTTCTAATTAAAATAAAATTAAAATCAGATCTAAACAATTTAGAACCATGGCTCTGATACCAGTTGAAGGGAAATCCTGATTTCCCGGTCCAGGTTCGTCCAGATCTGATTAGATCAAGAGATATATTTCAAAAATTTTCTCTTGATCTCAATCAGATCTTGATATGTTTCAGATCTGATTCTTATTATTTTAATAAATAAAATAAAATAAGATAAATTAAATCAAATTTCAATTTACCTGATTTGGGTAATCCTATTACCCTGTAGATGATCCTGATTGCAGCGGAAGGTTCTGGATCTTAGCCACGCAAGCGCCTGGCCTCTACCGGTATCCACTCGGGTTGGATCTGGAGATCCTCTTCTTCTCTATCACACCTCCAAAAATCAGATCTGGATCTGATCTGGAGGATCTTCAAAACTCTTTTGAAGATCTGCAGTCGTCCTTTTGCAGCAGCGCAGCCTTCTTGCTTTTGATCGCCTTTCCTTGATCTGAATCGCACCAAACTAAGTCCAAAACACCTTTTGGACGTGGAGAGCAAGAGGAGAAGAGACTATGGCATGGAGAAGGAGGGGAGAGGCAGCCTTGGGGCGTATCTAATAGCATTGGAATTAGGGTTGGGCGCAGGGTCTTATTTATAGACCTCTTGTGATCCAACTCCTCTTCCTCTCAACCAATCACAACCCTTTGTGAAATCAGATCTAAATCTGATTGGTTGGAATAGAGACCCCTGGATTCCTCCTTAGAGGGCGCCTAAGACCAGTCAAACTGGATTCTTAGTAGAACTCTGATTGGAATCCAAAAGGGAGGTGGAGTCCTTGTCCAACAAGGACTCCTAGGCGCCTCCTACTTGGGCTCACGCCACCCTTGGCGTGCGCCCTTCTCCTTGCCAGGTTCTGGCAGGGGGACAGGCCCCCACCAGCTCTCCAATAGGTGCATGACATGTGGTCAAAAGTCAAAGGGTCAATGGTCAACGTTTGACCAGTCAAAGGTAGACTTTTGACCAAAGTCAAAGAACAAGAAATGGCAGGTGACCAAAAATGGCAGGTAATGTCTTACAAATAAGACAACCTATTCTGACTTGGACAACCTCCAGTCAGACCATATGAAGGCCTCTGATTGAGCACAAACTCCTTTGGCTCAGTCAGGACAACTTATTTATGATAGTAAAAGAAGAACGTTAGGTTCAATCGAGTGCTAGCACGATTTCCTTGAACCTAATTGAATCTCATTCAGATCAATTGAACTAGATCAGTTCAATTGATGATCACCAGATTCAAACCCTTGTTTGTGTGACCCAGTTAGGTTCAGTTCTGTATGGTAATGGGATATGTCATGATCTCTATCATAGACATCATCGAAACTCCTTTCGATGGATCAGAACTCTTCTGATTCGAACAGCTAGAATGATCGATCATCTAAATCATTCTAATTGCTCCCAAAATCCACCAGTGACACCTAGCAGTATATGGTGGCAACCCATCAGAGCTGAATGCGAACCTCTTGGTGCAGCTACCTGTGTGATTAAGTTCTTCTATCTTGAGCCCCGATCAGATTAGGGTTAAGGTGAACTCGTCAAACCCTAGTCTCTGTCATATGATGTAATCATTCGATTCGAGTCCAATGTGAAAATCTAAATAGAAACTCTTTCTATTATTTCACTCTGCCATGGCCATGGGCTTCTGGACTTGATTCTCATGATCATCATAGGGCTACTCCTCTACCACCGAGGTAGATAGATCCCATCTTGATGCAATCCAGTTCCTACAATGAACATGCTATAGCCAACATACACCTCAGGGTTCCATATGGCTAGGAGACCGAGTAATGGTGTAGTCAAACTA